>CM070725.1:4162154-4330947 GCA_036346275.1 Otatea glauca | reverse complement strand
CCCGTGTTCGAAAGTGCTCGCTTAACGTCGAAGACCGCGCCTTGGTCGGCAGGACGACCGCGATGCCTCGCGCGAGGTTCGGTGTCCGAGTGCTCGCTTAACGTCGAGCTAGACCGCGCCTTGGTCGGCAGGGACGACCGCGATGCCTCGCCGCGAGGTTCGTGTCCGAGTGCTCGCTTAACGCCGTAGCTAGACCGCGCCTTGGTCGGCAGGGACGACCGCGATGCCTCTGCGAGGTTCGGTGTCCGAGTGCTCGCTTTACGTCAGAGCTAGACCGCGCCTTGGTCGGCAGGACGACCGCGATTCCTCGCCGCGAGGTTCGGTGTCCGAGTGCTCGCTTAACGCCGTAGCTAGACCGCGCCTTGGTCGGCAGGGACGACCGCGATGCCTCGGGCCGCGAGGTTCGGTGTCCGAGTGCTCGCTTTACGTCGAGCTAGACCGCGCCTTGATCGGCAGGGACGACCGCGATGCCTCTCGCGCGAGGTCCGTGTCCGAGTGCTCGCTTAACGCCGAGCCGGACCGCGCCTTGGTCGGCAGGGACGACCGCGATGCCTCTCGCGCGAGGTCCGGTGTCCGAGTGCTCATTTAACATCGTAGCTAGACCGCGCCTTGGTCGGCAGGGACGACCGCGATGCCTCTGTCGGCGAGGTCCGTGTCCGAGTGCTCGCTTAACGCCGAGTTAGGACGTGAGGCTCGCTTTACGCCGTAGCCGGACGAGGCTCGCTTTACGCCGTAGCCGGACGTGGGGCATCCATCCCAGTCCTCGCTCAGCGAGGGGAGTTGCAGAGGAGTGGCCACCGCCTATCCCACACGATACCCCATCTCGTGTGGACCGGAGGGTGAGCGACGCGCTTACTCCGCGTTGGTTTGAACGCCGTGCTCGTGGAGCTTATAATAGGTAGTCCGAGTGGGTCCCGGGAGGTCCTGGCCCAAGGGGACCTTCCGAGCGGACGGTCCTGCAGTAGGGTGTCCTGCCCCGCGTGGGGCGACCCATAAAAACCTTTCTACTCAATCCCGTATGGCCCCGGGTCGCTCACGACCGGGCACACCGGGTCGCCGCCATCGATGAGCTCCCGGAGAGTGTGAAGTATGGTCTCTGACGCGAGTAGAGGTGATTGGGTCGCCACCGACCTAACCGAGGGCCCACCGGGCTCACTCATACTTGCCCTCGCTGTTTCACTGGGCGCCTTACGCCATCCGTGGGTAGGCCTTTGAACTCCGCAGCTTTAGCCGGGCCCCTGCGCAAGCCACGGGCTTTTGCCGCTTTGGGCCGCAGCCCCAAGGTTTCGCGCGTCCCGAGCAACCGCCCCGCCTCAAGGCGAGACCGAGAGGTCGACGACCGCCGGGGCGGCGCTTTATGGCTCTGCAGCTTTGTCGATTAAATGCGGAGTGGGATTGGAAACCGGAGTTACCACCGGCGTGAGGGGCACGACGCTCGCCGAGGGGCGCTGCTCGGCCGACGCCGCTCGTTTTCTATATATACGCCGGGCGCTTTGAGTAGTTACGCTTGCTTGCTTTTCTCGCCTCCGTCCCTAAGACAAAAAGATCGACAAAGAGCCAAGGAAAAGAAAACTCAACCTTCTCTTCTCTCGCTTCCGTCGCTTCTTTCGCAAGGATGTCGTGGCCGGAGTGCTCCGCCAGCAGCGCCGTCGCGCTTGGCTTGGTGAAGAAGGGCTTCTCCTCGCGCAAGATCTCTCCGGTTGAGGGTACCGACGGAGCGGCTGCCCTCACCGAGGGACGACGAGGTCGCGGTGCTCGCTTTTTCGAGCGCGCTTCGCTTGCCGCATCCGCTCGTCCGGGCTGCTCTTCCATTACAAGGCGGAGGCGCACCATCTTAACCCCAACGGGTCCTCCACATCGCCATATTCATCACCCTTTGCGAGGCTTTCTCGGGAATCGAGCCGCATTGGGCGCTAGGGAGGCATTTCTTCCAAGCGAGGCTCGAAGGACAAGCCGACGAAGCCGCGGCGCCCATTGGTGGCCTCGCCTCCAGCCGGTCCGCCGGAGCTCGAGTACCTCGAGGTCAAGCTGCCGCCGTCCAACAAGGGGTGGCGCCCGAGTGGTTCTATGCTCGAACGCCGGAGACAGCCGCCCGCCTTCACCGCAATCTTCCCTTGGCGGGAGGAGTGGAACCGGGCGCCGAGAAGCGAGAGAGAACAAGGTGGCCCCGATCGTGGAGCGCATCGGGCCCTAAGGAGGCAAGGGCTTATCGGGGACGTGGTCGTGCGTGCCTTCATGGGGATGCGCGGTAACCTCTCGCGCACGCACTCCGCCTCGCTCCGCAGACGAGGGAGCGCTCGACCGGATGAGGATGGCGGAGCCCGAGCCGTCGCGCGACGGAGGTCAAAGCCCGTGGCCGCCATGGGAGGAAGCGCCACGAGGCGCAGCGCCACCCGGCCATTCTCGCGCCCACCTCCAAACTCCGTAGGTCGGCCGACTTCTTCCCACACCTCTTTTCTTGGCGCTTAACGTCCGTCCGACCAGGCTTTTGTCTTTAGGACTCTTGGGCATGTCCTCCGTGCACCGCCCCGGAGACAAGGAGGCGAGGGGCGGCCCGGCAAAGGTCGCATTGGCCGACTCCTCCCGCAAGAAGCGGAAGGAGGAGAGGAAGAAGAAGAAGAAGGAGCGCGCGGCGAGGGCGCGCAAGCGCGAGGACGTGTCTTGAGGCCATTGTCAGGTGCAACCTCCACCGACAAGCAGTGGAAGCACCCCGGTCACGCCGCACTATGGGTTTCTTCCGACCCCGATCGGGCGGTGATCCGGCCGTGGACCCACCGGAGGGAACCCACAGCACCGCGCCGAGGGGCCTCGGCGAGGGCGCGGTCGCCGCCATCGCCGCGCTTCAATGGAGGCACTTTAGGAAGCGATCGGCAGATCTCGCCTCTGAGGGGGACCGTGAAGAGAGCGCTACCGCTGCACCCGCCGGCCGCAAGTACTTCTTTCTTCGCTCAAACACCTTTGCGTAAAAGCCGCTCAACCGCTTTTTAGAGTTTTGCCACGGCAGCGCCTATACCGTGTGACCGTGGGCGCCTCGTGGCGGTTCCGCAAGGGACAACACCGCAGAAGTTCCAAAGGCGCCGATCGGTCGGCGCCGATCGTGGTGTCGGGCGATCGAGGGCACGCCGCCACGAGGTCGAGGCTAGCGAGGAGCTTCCGACGCCTCGGTTGGGGACACCGCCGTCCGATGTGGTGGTCCTCGCGAGGAAGAGATGGTGGCGGCGCCGGCGATCGTGCGCCACCGAGACGGCGCCGAAGTTCGGCGTTCGACCTCGCCTCGGGGCGCCGACCGAGGTCCCGCAGCGAGGTCGCCGAGGACCTCGGGATCGATCCTACCATCGCGCCGATGGTGCTCGACGGCGCGCCGCCCGAGCAGCACGCACCAGGCCCGCCGCCGAGAGGCCCCGAGTCGGGCTGTGGCTGAATGTAAGAGAGCGAGCGGTCGCTTCAAAGAAGGCATTCTCGACGCCGGCGTAGATGGAGCTGGTCCGAAGGGCTCACTCTTTGTCCGAATCTTCCACCGAGCGCTGACGCGATGGTCGGGGAGTCAAGCCGATCACCGTAAGTTGGCGAAAGAACCCAACTTATAAAATTCGACGCATACGCCGTGAGACTAACGGTTAGTCATCATCTTGCAAAGATTCGCGGCTTGCTCGCATACCAAATGGGCGGTTGTTAAGGAAGAACGCGACCGGCTGCGCCTTGAGTTGCGCCTAGCTCAAGAGGCGCTGAGCGTGAGGCAGTCGGAGGCGGCGAAGGTCCACTAGGAGCTTGAGGGGGTCGCTAAGGCTCTCTTCGATGAGCGCTGGGGCCTGGGCCCCGAGGATGAAGGCGGCGAGCTCGAGTCCTCCTTGGCGAGGCCACCGCTGCTAGGGACGCCGCCACCACCGCCAGGGGCCGCGCAAGCGCAGTAAACCGTCTCAGGAACCGAGCGAGACCAGCTCTAAGGACGCCGACCGAGTCCGCCCCGAGCGGAGGCCGCCTAAGGATCTGTTTTCCTGAGGACCTCCTACGAGGCGGTCGTGCAAGAGGTCGCAACCCGCGAACTCCGCGCGTAAGGGTCTCACTTCTTATTTAACTCGTGGGGACTTTTCGTAAGTCGTGATCATCTGGTGCCGCTGCCATCCGCAGAGACGCAGAAGAACTTGGGCCTTGCGGTTGAGGAGCGGAAGACGCCCAGCAGCCCGTGACGGCGGCCATGGCGCGGACGGGCTCGCGGCGCCGGAGGTTGCCGAAAACGATCGGGCCGAGCTGGCCGCGAGCCGAGGCCCTTCGCAGGCCGCCAGACGCTCGCACTCGGTCCTGGAGCCACAGAGGCCCGAGCGCCAGCGCCTTTGCTAGCTTGAGTCCCGAGCGCATCGAGAAGGCGGTGATCACCGCGCGGTGCTCGGGCTTCTTCGCTACCGTCAACACCATCTCACACTACGATAGTATTGACCTTGCGGTGGTGAGCGCAGGCGCCGCCGGAACCGACCGACGGAGATCGATGGTGTTCGAAGCCTCGTAGAGCCGCATGCTCGGGAGGTCGCCACCACGCTCGCCGCAGTCGCCTCGAGGAAGGACGGCGTAGTTAGATTTAACCTTTAATTTGTAAAGACTATTGTGCTCGCAAGCAATTTTTAAGTTTAACAAGTTCCAAGACGCCTTGCCCTTCTCGTGTTTTTGGCTAACGCTTGACCGCCATAGCTCTAAGGACAAAGAAAGGTCACTTATGCGTAGGTCGGTTTGCTTCGAGGGGCTAAGAGGATAGGAATCTTGGTTACTCAAGATTTATGCGCACTTGTGAGGGATCGGAGTGTTCCCGATCGACAAAAGATCGCTCCACTTGGGTATTTCTTCTTCCGCAAAGTATCGTAACCATAGCTACCGGGCGAGGCCATAGTACTTGGGTCGAGAGGATTACCACTTGGGAGGACTCGTGGCTGCCGGGTCACCGACCCGACAAGCCGTGAGCTAGCCGAGTTCGCGCGGGGAAGGAGTGTTCTCGATCGACTAAAAGGTCGCCCACTCGCACTTCTTCTTCCGCTGCCGCGCACTTAGCAACCATAGCCGCTGGGCGAGGCCGTAACGCTTGGGTCGAGAGGGTTACCGCCGATTGACCTTATGGTTAGTCGCCACCGACCGCATGAGCGCCGCGAACTAGCCGAGTTTGCGCTGGGAGGAGTGTTCTCGATCGACTAAAAGGTCATTCCACTCGGCACTTCCTTCTTCCGCAAGCGCTACTTAGCAACCATAGCCGCCGGGCGAGGTCGTATTGCTTGATCGAGAGGGTTACCGCCGGATTGACCTTATGGTTAGTCAGTCACCGACCCGCATAAACGCCGATCGAGGCGGCTCAACGGGGCGCCATAGGCAGCCCCGAGCATCGCAGGTGACCAGTGCTCGAAAGATAAAGGTAAAGAATACGCTAGGGAAAAAAGAGTTTAGGATAGAATCGCCTTAACTTTTCTATGTTCCAAGCGCTCGAAGGATGCGACCGCCGGCGCCCTTGAGTCGAAGGTGCTAGGTCTGAGAACCTCTACGACAGCTGAAGGGGCCTTCCTGGCGGCGATAGCTTGTGCTTGTCTTTGCCGGGTTTGGACCCGCCGGCGACCAGTCGCCAGCGCTAAAGGATCGCCTCGAACTCGGGCGGCCGTGGTAGCGCCTCGTGAGCTTGTTGATATTTGGCCGATCGCAGATGGCCACGCCATGTGCCTCGCCGAGCCGGGTCGATGGCGCCTTGTTGCGAGGCGAGCCCCGAGCCTCATCAAGGCTTGTAGTCTTGGGGCGCCATACCTGTGTCTGCTGGCAAGACGGCTTCGGGCCAATAACACCATGAAGAACGGTAAACCTGGCCGCCGGGTGGGCGTGGTCCGCAGCTCCGAGGACTGAGGGCGCTCGGCCACCCACCGCCCGCCGGCGCTTGAGCCGATCAAGATCCGTGGCTTGAGTCCTTGAAGGATCATGCCGCTTGCACGCTCGACCGGCCGTTAGTCCGCGGATGGGCCACGGCCGCCCAATCGACACGGATGTTTAAGTCATCGCAGACTCGAGGAACTCCTTTCGCGTGAACCGCGCGCTGTCGGTGATGATAGAGTTGGGACTCAACCAAAAATGATGTCGCGAAGAAGATGGTGCTTGTACCGATGTGACGCTCACGATCGGCTTGGCTCTATCCACTTGGTGAATTTATCCACCGTGACTAGGAGATGAGTAAAGCCCCGGGCGCTTTCTTGAAGGGCCCACCAGATCAAGTCCCCAAACCGCAAACGCCAAGTGATGGGGATCGCCTGCAAGGCTTGAGCCGGGCGATGTGTCCGCGGCAAAGAATTGGCACCTTCGCAGCGCGCGCACGACCGCTTCGGCGCCGACACGGCGGTCGGTCAATAAAACCTTGTCGAAAGGCCTTTCCAACGAGGGATCGGGTGCGCATGGTGGCCGCAGACCGCCATGGATATCAAGCAAAGAATGCCTTTGGTCGGCCGTATGCACTCGAGGACCCCGAGGACTCCTTTGTAAAGGTCCGGGCCGATCAGATTTAAAGATTTTGCTCGCCGAGCGAGGCGCCGCCTCTGGTCGGGTCGTGAGGGAGCGACCCATCCGCCAAACGATTGATGAAGAGCTTCTCCGGCCGGATTCAAATCGCCAAGACGCCGCGTTTGATCCGACTGTTCGCGCTCGACCGCGCGCAAGCGGCCGGGTGACCGTGCTAGGTGAATCGAGACCGCCGCCACCGAGTCCAACTGGATGGAAGGTTGCAGTGAGGTCGCAGACGAAGATCCTGGATGGGATCGACTTTGCCGGAGGCAAGATTGGCTAGGCAATCGCCTCACCGTTGTGGCGCTCAGAGCCGTGGTGGAGCTCAAACCCTTGAACCGCTTCCTCGAGCTTGGCGCACTTCCCGACAAGATGCACCATACGGCGCCTCGCGTCAAGCCTTCATGACCGGGTCGACGACAAGCTTGAGTCCCGCGACGCAAAGTCGGCGAGTAGGGGTGCAATCGGCTCTGATTCTGGCCTGACATCGCTCTTTCCATATCCTAAACCATATTTTTGTCTGATTCGAATCGGATTCGATAGTACCGATACGAATACACGCGGATAATATCGGTCACGGATTCAATCGAATATGGAGCGGAATCGCACGTATCGAATAATTTTTGCCAGATAACGCACGAAAACAGATACCGCATAAAACACACATATAGCACTGATTAACTAACCGTATGAGTTCTACATGCAACAAGATTATCGCAGCCTAACAAGTCATTTTATCGGGTAGTCCAACAAAGTTACAAAAGTATATTAAATTTGAACTGTACACATATGACAAGTTTTAAAACATAGAATTATACATAAATAATATCACGATGATAACATGACCATGAGGTCCATCAATCAATAATGTTGTTACCAGGGAAAAAATCAACATAAAGTATTGCAAACGGAGAGGTGGCAATGGTCGTATCCGTCGGTGCTAATTTTTAATCCTTAGTGACACTTATAGGAAGCATACAATACTCTAATTGAAACATACAAAGGTTTCTAGTTTCTATATGTTCAGAAACAAACTACTTTCTCTTGCTGAACTTATACCGGCTAGAAGCGTAAGTTCGCATCCAAGACGAAGAGGTACGGATAAAGGAGCTACCCATAGTCAAAGTAATGAATTCCTTCAAATCCCACTCAACTTTTGGAACATCTCTCGGATTTTTCCACCACCTTGTCAATATCTCAGAATAACAAACCAACATAAGCCAACGCAGGGAAAAGAAACACCACAATAATCGAGGACTTCATTTGGACATTTTCTTGCAAAAGAAAGGAGAGATGAGCATCGATATAGATACGTAAAAGCAAAGCACAAAGATGTCCAAATGAAGTAGGGAAGTAGACAATCAACTAAAACTTGATTGATATCACACAAGAAAAAATGATATTCCATTGTTCGTAAGGTCAATAGAATTGCTCAGAGGTTAAGCTACGCTTAATCGCCACCTTCACAGAGATTTCAACTTCACAAACTTCGCTAGTATCAAATTCTCCAACAGATGCACCTAAAAGACAGATGTATATACTTTAAATTTCGTGATAGATGGTAAAGTAAAAGATGTATATACTATAGACGATATCATCAAAATGTTGATGACTCCACACAGTAGAAGTTTGGCATCCTATGCTTCAATGAAATGGCTAGCGTGTGTTGTCCTATGCTCCTATATAGATAAACTTCTTTGCCAAATGTGAACATGTTACTTATGTTGTTTTATCGCTTGTTTTGGGAGCAACAAATGGAGAAAATGACTATGAAACATGTCATCCGAATTTCATCCAATTTGAAAGCTAACTCCAACAAATACTCCATCAATCATGCTAAGCGAGCACCCACATTCATAACTTATCATTATCACATAGATACAAAGGTAACAAAGCAATCCAAATAGAAGTCTAATTTGAAAAGTATCATGAAACATGTATTTGTGGAAGGAAGAAAACAGTACTTTAGAGGGCGGCGACGAGGACTGACCGAGCGCAGGGGCGAAGCGCCGGGACGGGCGGCGCCGAGGGGCGGCGCTGGATGGGCGAACGGCGACGGTGGACTCGGATCGGGAAGGGCCGAAAGGCCGGGCGGGTGCCGAGGGACGGCGGGACGGGCGGAGAGGGGCAGCGTAGGACGGGCGGACGGCGGCTAAGGCGTGACGAGTGGACAGCGGCGGGGACTCGAGGTTGAGGAGCGCGACGCCGGACAAAGCGAGCGAGTGAAGGTCGGGCGGAGGTGCGGAGGGCGGCGCGGAGGGCTGCAGAGGGCGCGCGGAAGGGGCGAAGCGAGCAGAGGACAGCGCGGAGGGACGGGCGACGGTGGCGGCGAGGGAGGGCGGCGCGCGTGGCGCGTGAGGGGACGGGTCACGGGGAAGGGCGATGGACGGGAAACCAAGAGAGCTAGGGTTACATACTAGTTTGTTCTAGGCTATGTCCATTTTCGGATATCCGACCAATTGGTTCGATATTTCAAAATATTTTCGAATATACCGATCCGACGGATAGTGATATCCCGAATCCAATCCAAACAAAATATCCAAACCAATCCGAATCCGAAATATCCGAAAATATCCGAATCCGATCCGGTTATCCGGCCGGTTGGCCGTCGGAAATTATCCGATCCGACAGTAACCCTATCGGCGAGCGCCGAGGTCGCAGCGATCCGAGACCGTTGATGAGAGCCTCGTGACGCCATGTTGTTGGTCGCGCCAAGAGCAACTGATGGCGATTGAGTTTGTTCCCGGAGCGGGAAATGATAACGACTCCCGCGCCGCGCCGCTCTTGGTGTAGGATCCATCAAAGTACATTGTCCAAGACGGGTCCTCGATCACCGGTGGCGCCTGGGCTTCGGTCCACTCGGCGATGAAGTCTGCAAGGGCCTGCGACTTGATCGCTGTCCGAGGGACGTACGTTATGCCGTAATCGCTGAGCTCGAGCGCCCACTTGGCTATCCTCCCCGAGGCGTCGCGGTTGTGGACGATCTCGCCGAAGCGGGATGCGTCACCACAAGTGATGGCGTCTTGGTCGGCGTAATGGACGAAGCTTTCTTGGCGGTGAGCACCGCGTGAGAGCAACTTCGCACTGTGGGTACCGAGCCTTGACTCGAAAGAACCTCGCGATGAAGTAGATTGGCCGCTGTATCTTGAGTTCACGGCCTTCCTCCGCTGTTCCACCACAAGGGCCGCACCGACGACTTGAGCAAAGGGCGGCGATGTAGAGGAGCAGCGTTCGCCTGGTGCGGGGCGACCAGATTGAGGTGAGGATAGGAAGGCCTCAGCAGTGTGAGGGCTTCGAGCCTCCGGGTCCACCAAGCGGTCGGATTTCTTGAGCACCAGAGAGCGAGATTCGCGCCGCCGAGGCGAGACACGAACAGCCTCAAGGCGCAAGGCACCCCGCTAGCCTCTGGACCCCTTTGAGATTAGGAATCGGGCCCATTCTCTCGATCGCGAGATCTTCTCCTCGATTGGCCTCGATTCCTCGCCGAGACGATGAAGCCAAGCTTCCTTCCTTGGGGACCCCAAGACGATTTCTGGGTTGAGCTTTATACGAAACCGCCGGAAATTGCAAAGTTTCTTCCAGTCGGCAATAAGGTCGCGCGCATTCTCGGTCTTCACGACGATGTCGCCAACATAGGCCTCAACGTTGCGCCGATCCGGTTGTTGAAGCACGCTTGCAAACATCGCTGTATGTAGCGCCAAGGTTTTTAGGCCGAACGGCATTGTAACGTAGCGTAACGAGCCGAACGGCGTGATGAAGGAAGTCGCGAGTGGTCGGACTCCTCGCTATCCGGTGGCAGCCCGAGTAGGCATCCAAAAGGAAAGAGACTCGCACCGCGGTGGAGTCGACGACTTGGTCGACGCGGGCAAGGAACGGGTCCTTGGGACACGCTTTGTTGAGACTTGTGTAGTCAACACACATTCTCCATTGCCCATTTTTCTTTTTACAAGTACAAGGTTGGCCACCACTGGGTGGCGGACTTTTATAAACCCCGCAGCCAAAAGCTTGGCGATCTCCTCCTATGATCCCGCGCCTCCTCGTCGGCGGCGCGCGGCGTTGGCGACCGGCTTTGAGCCCGGTCGGATGCTCAAGGAGTGCTCGGCGACTTCCTTGGGATTCCCGGCATGTCTGAGGTCCTCCATGCGAAGACGCCATTGTTGGCGCGAGGAAGTCGACGAGCGCTTTCCTATTTGGCGGGAGCGTGGCTCGACCGGGACGGTCTTGGTCGGATCGCAGGATCGACCGCGACCTTCTTCGTGTCCTCGGTGACTTGAAGGATCCCGCCCGACTTGCCGGACTCGGGCGGACTCGAGGCTTCCTCCCGAGGTTGTCGAGCTCGGCAGACGCGATGATCGCCGAGGCGAGCTCGCAACCGATGCGCCGCAGCTTGTAGGCAAGCCGGAAAGATGATGCCACGTGATGACTCCTCGTGGCCCGCATCTTCGGGCTTGAGGTAGGCGAGCTGGGACCGCCATGAACTTGGCGTAGCATGGCCGCCCCAAGATGGCGTGATAGGAGCGGAGAAATCCACAACCTCGAAAGTGAGGGTCTCGGTGCGGAAATTTCCTGGTTCCCCAAAGTTGACGGGCGGTCGACCGCCGAGCGGATGGGCTCATTGGCGGGGATGACCGTGGAAAGGAGCCTTGCTCGGTCGGAGACTCGACGAGGAATCCCCATGGCGCCGAGCGACCCACGTAGGATGTTGAGGCCGCCGCCCATCCATGAGCACCTTGGTGAGGCGCTTCTTCCCCACGATGGGGTCGACCACCAGCGGGTATCTTCCCGGCTGGGGGACGTGGTCGGGTGATCACCCGATCAAAGGTGATCGAACTCGACCACCGAGGTATTGAGGACGGCTAGTGAGGCGGTGGACCTCACGGTAGGCGAAGTTTGAGCCGACGCTTGTCGGCGAGCACGCCGTCCGCCAAAGATCATGAGGCGCTGCCGGGTTCGGGAACTCGTCGTCCGCTTTCTTCTCCACGGCCCGTGGGGCCGTGGCTGGCTTCTTTCCTTTGCCCCGCGGCGTCGTGGGGGCGCAGGAAAGGAAGTGCCTTAGGACTTCGCATTCCCGGTACTTATGTTTGACGGGGAACCCGTGGTTCGCACGGCCGCCCATCAATTTCTCGAAGTGGTCAAGCGCGACGGCCGGTCGCGCCACGCTTGACAGCATGCGATCGACATGGTGACCACAGGGGCTCGCGGACTGCTTTTCCATGCCGCTCGCTTGTCGGAGCGGTCGGAAGGGGATCCGATCGGACGCCGGCTCTTGTTGGGCCTTTCCTCCTTCGAAGATAGCCCCACACCTCCTCACGAGGCGTGGTTGGTGGCGATGTTGAGGAGTTCCTTGTAGTCCTGGTTGAGACAGATGAATGCTCCCACGACATCGGCGTCGGAGATGTCGGGAGCATCGTGTCTGAGATGTCGGGAGCTGCAGACATCGGGAAAACCGCCGGATATAACCCCGGAGGGTTTCACTGGCCGCCGCTGCAGCCCTTCGTGTCGGAGTTGCTGTGGCGCTTGTAAGTGCCACGGAAGTTGCCGACGAAGAGGGTCTTCAAGTCGGCCGGGCCTCTGATGGTTTTGGCGGGCAAGTACTCGAGCCAAGCTCGGGCCGAGTCCGCAAGGTAGATGGGAGGTATCGGATGATGAAGAGATCATCCGTCGCCTCCGCCGCGCATGCGAGCCGGTAGTCTTCAAGCCGACACACGGGTTCGTGGCCCTGTACTTGGCGATGTTAGTGGCGCCCGACCGGCGCAGGAAATCGCCGTCGGATCCCTCGCGTAAAGCCCGTGGTCCGGGACCATCGGGGCTTGGGCCGCGGCGGTGGCGCCCGCTCCACTATACGTGAGTGGACGGCCTCCTCCGTCGCTTTCTCGCGCCGAGGGTGGCGCGAACGTCGTAGGCGCCCGGCGGCGCCGGCGCGCACGGGTGTCGCGAGGCCCGGGCTTCGTGGTGTGGCGCCGCCACGGACCCGGCCGAACGGCCGGCGGTGCGGGCCCGGTGGCCGAGGTGGCGCCGAGCGATAGGAGCCGGAGGCTCGCATGTGTTGCACGGCGCGCGCCTACCAGCCCGGAGGTTACGTGCGTGGCCTTGGCCTCCGGTCGACCGGCTCGGAAGGCCTCGGCAACATCGCGGCCGCCGCCACGCTCGCTTGCATGGGGAAGAACCGAGGGCCGTCAGATTCTTCCACCGGCTTGTGGTGTGCTGGCGGCGTCGCTGGGCCGGGCACCGCTGGTCGCTGGCTCATCCCGCCTGGTTGGCTCGAGTTGATCGAGCTCGACCCTTTGCCTATCCAGCTCTTCGCTGTCGCTGGAGTTCGGCCAGGCGAGCTTGAGCACGTTTCAAAGACGACAGCGGGTGTTCCACCTCCGCGTCCTAGTGCGCCGATGGGGCCCCGTAACCGCGGGGTTATGATTAATCGATCGTGCCGCCATGTTGCACTCGCGAGAGTGCCGTCCGCGCAGCGGTACTCAGATCGGAGCCGGAGTCGTGGCCGGAAGAGTCTTCCAACACCGTGGATAGAGGCCGGCATGTAGCCGCCATAGCCACAAGTCGCGAGCCACGCGGAGGTGACACGATCGCTGTCTGGCCGCGGGAGCTTTCACCGACGTGGCGGAGCGCTCCTCGAACTCGGCTGACTCGCAGGGCGCCCAGTGCGGAGCTTAGCAAAGTCGCGGAGATGGCGCCCGAGCTTTCGGTGGCGCCGGACTCGGTGGTGGCGAGATGAGCGTAAGCCCTCCCGCCGAGGTGACGGCAAAGTTGAGGAGCCGGGCGGATTGGCTTCCCAGCAGCACCATGCGTCACAGTGGAAGATGCCATCGGGAGGCAAGCGGAATCGAGAGCGGTGATGAAGACGCACGAAGACCCTACCGGCGCGCTAACCGCCGGCGTTTGAGCACCGGCAAGTAAATTTGTAAGTCTAAGGGATCGTATGCTCCACTCCTGAATGGTTAGACTCGAAGTCCAAGATGTATACCGGTTCGGTTGAAAGTCCCTACCCAGCTGTGTGGTGGCGTTGTATTCTTCTTGATGTATGATCGCACAAAGTTTACAAGTGAGAGTGCTAATGGCTTAGCGCGATGAGGGTTCGGCGCTGATCTCCTTTCCGCTACGGGGTTCCTTTCTCCTTTTATACAAAAGGAAGGGCGGGTTACATCGAGAATTGGGAGAGGACGAGATGACCTACACTAGGAGCTTGGTCCTTCGCTCTGCCGCCTTGCCCATGACTCAGTATGTCATCGCCGTCTTTGCCCATGTGTTTGGTCGGTAGCTTAGTTGGTCGAGCATGCGGTTAGGTATTTCCGGGCGTTGTCCGGTAGGCTTGAAATGGCGACGCGCGAGCTACACGCCCTCTGCGAACCTTGACGCGTTTAGCTCTCCGGCCGGAGACATGCGTCGGCGTGGAAGTCCCGTGGCTTCGCAGTGCTTTGCCTGGGCTAGGGCCTGCTGGGCTTGAGAGGCGTGTCTTACGTCTTGTATGTGACCGGTGATGGGATAGGCCAGCATGACTTGGTCAAGATCATTAAACCTTGAGGATAGCAAACAAAGTTTAAAGTAAGGACCACTCAGAATCAGTGATTGAACCCAAATTCTGTGTTTACCGCACTAGTCCCAGGATCAACGCTAGTGCACACAGCTTAACATTGGTACATATCACATCATACACAACGATAATAGAATAATAGTTCATTTATTGATATAACTAAATGTATGATCTTATGACCAACTTACATTATTAAGCCACACAGGGCAAGACTGAAAATATAATTAATAATTAAGCAGCGGAAAGTAGAAAACGTAGATAACTCATCAGTTCACCACAGGCAACAGACAAGGCTCGGACCCTAATGACTCGTGTCTTCCTGGACTTCATCTTCCAACACAGGTGTAGATTCTTCAACTGTTGATTATTGTTGTTTGGCAAGGGTGAGTACTTAAAGCACTCAACAAGTTGTGCATAGAATGCAATTCTATGTATCTATATGTAAGGCTTATTCCAATGGATAGGCTATCATGGCTATTTTGCAATAAGCAGCATTTATGAACAAATACAATAAATAGATTGTAAAGAATGTAAAACGAATAGCAATAATAAATAACTTTAGTATTTCTCAAGTAAACCAAGTTTCCAATCCTAAGTCAAATTTCATCTTCCATATGGCATTCCGCCATCCCAACCATGTTGTCCAATTAATTAAGTTAACCCTTAACTGTAATTCCCGAGCATTGCTCAATACATGAGCACGGCTATCCGAATAGTTTCATACTCTGCGGAGGTTATGCACTTTACCCACGTGATACAACCAAACACCACCAAGGCGAGTGATTATAACAAAGCCTTTACAATGCTCGACTTAACCCGATACTACCCGCTAAGGATTCAACACTGGTGGATGGTTACCACATCCGGGGCCCCCTCTTGCGCCATGTGAATTACACCATAACTCGAGAACTCACACCGACCACGATAGTATCAAAATTAAGACATTGCAAATTACTCATTAGGTGGCCCATACTGGACATGTGGTTGCATGATTGACTCAGTCAAAGGCTTGCAAGGTTAAGTCCTTAGTGTGATCGAGGCAAGACTTCCACATACCCTCGCCCATCGGGCCCACCTTGGCATCCTCGCCCCTTGCCACTTGCCCCAATCTAAGTTATTATCACCCGCTTGATTACCAAGCACCACGTGCCATCAACAATTCAACATCGTTGCGTGACATGACTCGCCACAACAACTCAATCTCATCGTGTGATCCCACATGACACACAAGTTCATAACATTGTTCCATATTCCATTAATCAAGATTAATTATCAATGATTACGACACATGTGATGGCGTGGCAAGGCTAAGCAACTAATACGGTCTAAACCTCCAATGTTGATTATAATTATTAACCAACTATAATTAACCAATCTAGGGTGACAATGGATCATGGCATACAAATGACAAGGTAGGTTATAGATCAATCTGGTATATTAGCTAAGCCCAATCTAATTTGAAACAATTGTATATTTGAAACATATGCAATAGGGTAAAACAAATATAGCAATTTTATAAACATGGGTTCAACATGATCAAAGCACAACTTGCCTTGGAATAGGTCCTGATCTTGATCTGAATCTTGCTCTTGGGTTGCTTGATCTTCCTCCGAAGCGTCGCACAATTCAACGTCTACGCGTACCGAAGGAGAAAAGCAAATAAATACCAAAACAGAGAGCAATTGAACTCCAAAAATCAAATAAAATTCACCATTAAATAGATCTCAATTTTACAAATTTTTAGAAACTGGAATCACTCAAATCCGAGTTACGATGCAAAAGATATAGCCTTTTGAAGTTTGAAATAAATCTCAAATTGCAAAATCGTAAAATCAGATTTAACAGATTTATTTTTATTACGAAAAACTGATTTATGACGTCAGCGTGACATCAGCATGATGCATCTTGGACCGAACAATCGGCCGAAAATATGATTATGACGCGTGTCGGTCCATGGACTAGGTCCACGGAATCTGCGTTGGATCACCATGGACTCGGTCCATGGCGGCTCGAGCTCCGTCGCCCACAGGCTTTCGTGGCGCCGATTATCGCGGTCGGCCACTGCGATCTGGGCCTTTCCTCACCGATCCAACGGTCCACGCCGGCGGCGACGTGGCTTACCGACACGTAATCCACGCGGCGAGATCGGACGCTCGATCCGGAATCCAACGGCCACGGTTGATCACGAGATTCGACGGCGAGCTCGGCGGCGCGTTCACCGGAGACGAGACGAAGACGAGCCCGACGGCGCTTTGGTGAACAAAGCGGCGAAGAAGTGCGGATCAAGCGTCTCTCGCGGAGATTCGAGATCTGCTCGGCGGCGGCGGAAGAACACCGGTCGACCACGAAAATGAAGAAAGCGGCGGCGGCGCTCACGAAGTCCGACGAGCTCTCAGCGTCCACGGAGGCTTCTCGGCGACAACCCACGGGAAAAAGCGCGCACACTCACGGCGAACCTCGGGACTACGCCCCTACTTATAGCGGCGAATCGTGCTCTACGGACTCCAAGACGCGCGCCGCGGCGAAGCGTCTTGGCGGCGGACTCGAGTCCGTCGGAGGCGGCGACCCGACACCATCCGATCGCCATCGAGCGGCCGCGGCGAATCGACCGACACGATCGGATCGCTCATCTCGAAACAACGGATGAGATCTTCACTTACCCTATTTATGCGATTCCGGTTGATCTTGATCCCACGGTCCACATCGCTAGGGTTTCCAAATCAACGCCAATCTCGACCATCGATCCTCGATCAGCGGCGAGTATCGAGCGTCTAGAGAATGGGCCGGCGAGCGCAAAGGTTGGGCCTCACCACGATGGGCCTCGAAATACGATGTTGGGCTTGGCCCAATCTTGCTCAAAGGATTTTAAAGCTTTATTTTTAAATATTTCTAGAATTCATTTTATTTATTTTAGGCAATAGAACAATCGGAAAAATCCAAGAAAAATCTCAAAATACTTTGAGACATTACGGACTTAAATAAAATATTTTTGGCAAAACTTTATTTTAACTTTGCATGATTTAAATACTTTTGAATAAAAGGCAATAAACTTGAAATAAGAATTAATTCAAATAAATCGAGAAAAATCCAAATAAATTCCAAAAATCACAAATGCACATTTAAGCAATAAAACTTAATTAAGCCAAATTTTGGGATGTTACAAACCTCCCCCAATGTAATCTCGGCCGAGATTCGGGGCTAACTAGAGAATAGGTTTGGGAATTCGACTTCAAATCTTCTTCTCGCTCCCAAGTGGCTTCACTTTGAATGATTGCTCCATTGAACTCGCAAAGCGAATAGTCTTGTTTACGGTCTTGCGTTCCATAACATCCAAAATTCGACTAGTTGTTCTTTGTAAGTCAAATCTTCTTGCACTCTATTGCATCCAACGGGTTTGCTCACGGCACTCGAGACACTTCTTAAGGCTGCGACACATGGAATACATCATGCACTCCGCCAAAGGCCGAGGCAACTCTAATCGATAAGCCACCTCTCCTCGGCGACTCGTAATCTTGAGCGGACCAACATATCTTGGTGCAAGCTTCCTTTAACATGAAATCTTTTAACGCCCTTAAGAGGGTAACCACGAGATACACATGATCTTACGGTTCAAAACTCAAATCTCGGCAGCGGTTATCTGCGTAACTCTTCTGCCTTGATCAGTGCTATCTTCAACCTCTCTCGATCATTGCAACTTGACTTTCGCTTCCTCGAGAATATCCGCCCAAAACCAAGCGTTCTCTGTTTGTTTCCAATTCAATGGAGTACGACAAGCACGTCCATACAATGCCTCAAGCGGGGACATCTGCAGAGCTAGCTTGATAACTATTATTATAACTGAACTCCGCGTATGGCAAACACTTATCCCATGTCGTAGCATACGCTAAAGCACAAGCTCTCAACATATCCTCCAAAATCGATTTACTCTTTCGGTCGACCATCCATTTTGCGGGTGATATGTCATCTTGAAATTCAAACGAGTCCCCATTGCTTCATGCAACTTATTCCAAAATCTCGAGGTAAATTGGGTACCTCGTCGACACAATCTTCTTGGGCACTCCATGCAAACATACAATCCTTGACATGTACAACTCGCTAAACGATCTCGGAGTAAGTGGTCTTCCTTTGGGTTGAAATGAGCGACCTTAGTTAGGCGATCCACAATAACCCAAATGGAATCGTAACCTTTACGAGTTCTAGGTAAACCGGTGATAAAATCCATTCCGATTTCCTCCCACTTCCATTCCGAATTTTCAATGGTTACAATGCATCACCGGGTCTTTGATGCATGGCTTTTACCCTTTGACATCGTCACATAATGCAACATGCTCAGCTACTTCACGCTTCATATTAGGCCACGAATCTCTCTTTCAAATCCTGGTACATCTTGGCACTTCCCGGATGAATTGAGTACTTCGAATCGTGAGCTTCCTCAAGAATCAATTGCTTTAATTCCTTTTTATCCGGCACACAAATTCGGCCTTTGAAGAACATAGTTCCTTGCTCATCCGGAGTGAAATCTACGGCTAGGCCTTCTTCCTTTTTAGCCTTGATCTTAGAAATTTTATCGTCATCTTCGACCTTCTCAATCGACCCTCGGTGTTGGTTTTACTTCCAATCTGCACTATACTTCCTTGGAACAACTTCCATTTAGCTTCAAATTCCTTGCATAATTCTGTTGATTCTCCATTGTCAATGTATTTGCGCTATGGCTCTTTCAACTCGAGCATCCGCTACCACATTGGCTTTTCCGGGATGATAATGGATTCCCACATTATAATCCTTAATTAGTTCTAGCCACCTTCGTTGTCTCATATTGAGATCTGCTTGAGTGAATATGTATTTCAGGCTCTTATGGTCTGTATATATCTCACATCTATTTCCTATGAGATAATGGCGCCATATCTTTAAAGCATGCACTATGGCAGCTAACTCCAAATCATGCGTTGGGTAATTCACTTCATGCGGTCTTAAGCGTCTCGGCGCATAAGCAACGACTTTGCCTTCTTGCATTAACACGCATCCTAAGCCTTGCTTTGAAGCATCATAATAAATATCAAATCCATTCGCATATCCGCAATACTAATACGGGTACATTGTTAGCGCTTCTTTAGTTCCATGAAACTTTTCTCGCACTCTGGCGTCCATGCAAACTTCTTTTCTTTCTTCAACAAGCTGCGTAAGGGTTTAGCGATTGTCGAGAATCCTTCTATGAATCGGCGGTAATATCCGCCATTCCCGTAAAACTACGAATCTGGGTAGCGGACTTGGTTGCTCGAATGCAACATCTGCGTCCACTTTGCTTGGGTCAACTGCCACTCCTTTAGTAGTCATCACGTGACCAAGAAATTCGACTTTTTTCTTCCAAAATTCACACTTGCTAAACTTAGCATATAGTTGATGCTCTCGCAGCCCGCCTAAAACCATTCTTAGATGTTCTGCATGGTCTTCCTCTATCTTTGAGTAAACCAAGATATCGTCTATGAAGACTACAACAAACTTATCCAAATATTCCATGAAAACCTTATTCATCATGTTCATGAAATATGCTGGGGCATTAGTCAATCCAAATGACATGACCGTGAACTCATAATGTCCATATCGCGTAGAAAGCGCGGTCTTAGGTACATCCTCGCTCGGATCTTCAAGCGATGGTATCACGAACGAAGATCTATCTTAGAAAAACTCGGCTCCTCTTAATCGATCGAATAAGTCGTCGATCCCGGGCAACGGATACTTATTCTTGATCGTTACCTCATTCGATGCCGATAGTCGATGCACATTCTAAGACTTCCGTCCTTCTTATGAACAAACAAAACCGGGGCTCCCGGTGATGAACTAGGTCTAATGAAGCCTTTCTCTTGCGGTTCCTCAATCGCTTCTTCATTTCTACTAACTCGTCGGTAGGCATCCGATATGGTCTCTTTGATATCGGTCTTGTGCACAGTGCTAACTCGATGACAAACTCGATATCACGGTCGGTGGCAATCTGGCAAATCTTACGAAACACATCCGGTATTCTCGCTCTTGCACATCTTCCATGCCGATGGCTTTCACGCTATTGACCATTAGCGCCCATCTCGAATCTGCGGTCGCTTGAAACTCTACTTTCTTGCCACTAGGGCCTTCCAAAGTTACGATCCTTCGCCACAATCCAAAATGACCTTATGCTTAGACACCAATCCATTCCAAGGATGACGTCTAGGATTGCGCATCTATTAAGATAAGATTCGCGAGAAATTCTATCCCATCCATAAGCAACTTAGCTCCCAAACACCCAAGGCTAGATCTAAGCTCGGATCCGGGGCTTGGACTAAAGCACACACTTAAGATTCACCACTTTAAATCCATTCTTGGTTGCAAAACTTTGCGAAGCGAGCGAATCTGAAGCTCGAGAATCAAACAAAGCAGTGGCAGTAATCGAGTTAACGAAACTTACCCGATCGACGTGCAGTAGCTTCACTGAGCTCCATCTGCGGTGATGTGGTTGATCCTTCCACGCCTTTGTTGATTGCGGGTTGCTCGGCTTGACTGGCGCGCGATTTCCTCCCGAGGTGGTGCTTTGGCGGTGTGGTTCCCAAGTTGAAACAATTTGGCGTGATGCCTCCTTACGTGGACACCTATTAGAAAAGTGCCTGGCTCGTTGCATGTGTAGCATCTTTTCACCGCGGATCTTGATTCCCTCTGGTGCATTGTTGCCTGTCTTTGGTGTTTGAAAATTCGATTGGCGGGGCGAGTGCGGGGTTGATGTCTTGTTCACGGTGGTGGTTGGAATCTAGCAAATTGTTGTGGTGACATCCTCAAACGTAGGTGGTTTGGACGTCCACCCTGATTGGTCATCAAGCGCTTACGGTTTTCACCCAACTCTTTGCGCTTATCCTCCAGGATCAAAGCCTTATTCACTAGCTCTTGAAAGTCTGGAAAATTGTGGGTAATCAATCCCACCTGAAGTCCTGAATTCAGTCCCTTCATGAAACGAGACTGCCTAGCCTTGTCCGTCGCTACGTCTTCAGGGGCATAGCGAGCTAACTGAGTAAATTTGTTCAGGTACTCGGCCACTGGTTGGCCTCCTTGTTTCAAAGCCCTGAACTCCTCCTTCTTAAGGTCCATCATTCCCTCCGGAACATGACACTGGCGGAAAGCATTAGTAAACTCCTCCCAAGTGATCTCCTGTGGGGCTCCATGAGCGGCACAGTAATTCTCCCACCATTCTGCGGCGGTTCCTTCCAATTGATGGGAGGCGTAGAGCACCTTCTCATTGCCTTCACATTGCGTGATGTGCAGTTTCTTCTCAATAGTCCTAAGCCAGTCATCGGCTTCCAAAGGGTTCACATTTCCTGAGAAGGTTGGTGGCCTAGTCCTCATAAAATCTGACAGCTTGGAATGAGATCGAGGTCCACCATGGTTGTTCTGAGCTACAGGGTTGTTGTTGTTGGCTGCTGCGTTGGTCATCTGTTGCATTTCTTTGCATCATGGTCCGCATCGCTTAGTCTGCTGACAAGGAACGCGCTCCTAGTTCTCGCATGTCACTTGGTGGTGGTTGAGGGTCGCCTCCGTCATTGGGGTTATCGTTACGCGCGATCCACTTCACGAAGCTCCGTTGTTTCCTCAGTATTCACCATCGATGATTGCCTCTTAGGTTAGGAAAGGTAGATGTAGCATAGATAAGAAGTAAGACTTTCTAAAGCGGGGAGATAGGTTATACCCAAACTGAAATAATTCTTTATTATTCTTGGTATGGCGCTTAGTTAAGCCTCAAGCTTTGCAACCCATCTTGCACACTCGGCATTACAAAGAGGCAAACTAAACACGAAACCTTAACGTCAACTAGAAAGGTAAAGACTAACTTAAAGACGCGACTCACACTCGAGTCTCAACACGGCTCAAGGGCGACACTCACTCATCCAGCCACCACGGTGAGGCGATCCGGCGCATACACCGGCGGATGAGTGGCATAGAGCGAACCTATCACGATGACCTACTCTGGGTCCTCTGCAACCACGGGTGCACTCCTCCTCTCGCTCCCACTCGCTCCTCTGGATCCTCCTCGGACTCCTCTGCTGGCTCTGAACTTCTCGAGTCACGCGCTCCGGCTCGTCCTCGACCGCCTCTAGGGCCTCTCCCGGCTCGGTGATCATCCCGATGGTCAAGCACGGGTCACCTCAAGCTCTGCTCGCCACTCTGAGTGCCTCGTACCACGATCTCCGGCTCTGAGTAGTATCTCTCATATGATCCTCCCGGCAAGGCGAACTCGCAAGGTGTATCGCGATGGCACACTCGTCCTCCACGATCCGTCGGCGTCGGCGCACGCTTGAGCGTCAGGGTGAAGGCGAAACATCGAGTCGTGAAGCTCGTCGGCGTAGTCGCGGCGGACACGGCGAAGAGCAAGGCGGCGACCTCTGAGTTGCAACCTCGTGCGAGAATCTTACGCGAGAGATGTTGATTGGCTGCTAACTTCCTCGTTCTCTCGGCGTAGATAATCGACTTGCAAATAAATCCTCGGTGTACACCATTCAACGACCACCGCCTCCTCGGTGAAGCGAGCGATAAAGCCTCAAGCGTCTGAAGTACTCTCCACGGCTCCATGGCGTAGCCGCCACCGACTCCTCAAAGGTCTGAACGATCGGCATCGCTTCACAAGAACTTTGAATAAGTTCTCCACTCAAACGCTGACGATAAAGCGGTAAATTCGGCAAAGGTGAGAAGTAGAGAATGAGATGAGTCGAGAGTGTTTTATTGGTCAAGTTTAAATTTCCTTTTAGAAAATAGTTTTGGACACACTCATACTATCTAGGGTCAAGACCTACAGTCAGTATGCTCTGATACCACCTCTATAAAGACCCGAATCCACTGATTCGAACCCACTGTGTTTACCGCACTAGTCCTAGGATCAACGCTAGTGCACATAGCTTAACATTGGTACCTATCACATCATACACAACGATAATAGAATAATAGTTCATTTATTGATATAACTAAATGTATGATCTTATGACCAACTTACATTATTAAGCCACGCAGGCAAGGCGAAAATATAATTAATGATTAAGCGTGGAAAGTAAGCGTAGATAGCTCATCGATTCACCACAGAACCTTGACAAGGCTCGGACCCTAATGACTCGTGTCTTCACGGACTTCATCTTCCAACACAGTGTAGATTCTTCAACTGTTGATTATTGTTGTTTGGCAAGGGTGAGTACTTAAAGCACTCAACAAATTGTGCATGTAATGCAATTCTATGTATCTATATGTAAGGCTTATTCCAATGGATAGGCTATCATGGCTATTTTGCAATAAGCGAGATTTATGAACAAATACAATAAATAGATTGTAAAGAATGTAAAAAAATAGCAATAATAAATAACTTCATATTTCTCAAGTAAACCAAGTTTCCAATCCTAAGTCAAATTTCATCTTCCATATGGCATTCCGCCATCCCAACCATGTTGTCCAATTAATTAAGTTAACCCTTAAGCTGTAATTCCGAGCATTGCTCAATACAGCGAAACACGGCTATCCGAATAGTTTCATACTCTGCGGAGGTTATGCACTTTACCCACGTGATACAACCAAACACCACCAAGGCGAGTGATTATAACAAAGCCTTTACAATGCTCGACTTAACCCGATACTACCGCTAAGGATTCAACACCGGTGGGATGGTTACCACATCCGAGGCCCCCTCTTGCGCCATGTGAATTACACCATAACTCGAAACTCACACGACCACGATAGTATCAAAATCAAGACATTGCAAATTACTCAACTAAGTGGCCCATACGGACATGTGGTTGCATGATTGACTCAGTCAAAGGCTTGCAAGGTTAAGTCCTTAGTGTGATCGAGGCAAGACTTCCACATACCCTCGCCCATCGGGCCCACCTTAGCATCCTCGCCCTTGTCACTTGCCCCAATCTAAGTTATTATCACCCGATTGATTACCAAGCACCACATGCCATCAACAATTCAACATCGTTGCGTGACATGACTCGCCACAACAACTCAATCTCATCGTGTGATCCCACATGACACACAAGTTCATAACATTGTTCCATATTCCATTAATTAAGATTAATGATCAATGATTCTGACACATGTGATGACGTGGCAAGGCTAAGCAACTAATACGGTCTAAACCTCTAATGTTGATTATAATTATTAACCAACTATAATTAACCAATCTAGGGTGACAATGGATCATGGCATACAAATGACAAGGTAGGTTATAGATCAATCTGGTATATTAGCTAAGCCCAATCTAATTTGAAACAATTGTATATTTGAAACATATGCAATAGGGTAAAACAAATATAGCAATTTTATAAACATGGGTTCAACATGATCAAAGCACAACTTGCCTTAGAATAGGTCCTGATCTTGATCTAAAGCTTGCTCTTGGGTTGCTTGATCTTCCTCCGAAGCGTCGCACAATTCAACGTCTACAGCGTCTAGAAGGAGAAAAGCAAATAAATACCAAAACAGAGAGCAATTGAACTCCAAAAATCAAATAAAATTCACCATTAAATAGATCTCAATTTTACAAATTTTTAGAAACTGGAATCACTCAAATCCGAGTTACGATGCAAAAGATGTAGCCTTTTGAAGTTTGAAATAAATACTGAAATTGCAAAAATCGAAAATCAGATTTAACAGATTCATTTTTATTACGAAAAACTGATTTATGACGTCAGCGTGACATCAGCATGGCGCAGCGCTGGACCGAACCAATCGGCGATGACGCGTGTCGGTCCATGGACTCGGTCCACGGAATCATGGCTGGATCACCATGGACTCGGTCCATGGCGCCGAGCTCCGTCGCGCCACGCAGCCGCACGATTAGCGCGGTCGTGATGCGATCCGGGCCTTTCCTCAGCGATCCAACGGTCCACGCGGCGGCGGCGTGGCTTACCGACACGTAATCCATGCGGCGAGATCGGCGCGCTCGGCCGGAATCAACGGCCACGGTTGATCACGAGTCGGCGGCGAGCTTCGGCGGCGCGTTCACCGGAGGCAAGAGGCGAAGGCGAGCCCGACGGCGCTTTGGTGAACAAAGCGGCGAAGAAGTTCGGATCGGCGTCTCTCGCGGAGATTCGGATCTGCTCGGCGGCGGCGGAAGAACACCGATCGACCACGAAGCGAAGAAAACGGCGGCGGCGCTCACGAAGTCCGGCGAGCTCTCAGCGTCCACGGAGGCTTCTCGGCGACAACCCAACGGAAAAAGCGCGCACACTCACGGCGAACCTCGGGGACTACCCCCCTACTTATAGCGCGGGAATCGTGCTCTACGGACTCCAAGACACGCCGCGGCGAAGGCGTCTTTGGCGGCGGACTCGAGTCCCGTCGGAGACAGCGACCCACACCATCCGATCACCATCGAGCGGCCACGCGTTAAGCGACGCGGCGGCACGATCGGATCTGCTCATCTCGAAACAACGGATGAGATCTTCACTTACGCTATTCGCATCGATTCCACCGGCGTCGCTCTTGATCCCACGGTCCACGTCGCTAGGGTTTCCAAATCCCAACGCCAATCTCGACCATCGATCCTCGATCCAGCGGCGAGTATCCGCGTCTCTAGAGAATGGGCGGCGACGTAAAGGTTGGGCCTCACCACGATGGGCCTCTGGCGCGATGATATTGGGCTTGACCCGATCTTGTTGCAAAGGATTTTAAAGCTTTATTTTTAAATATTTCTAGGAATTCATTTTATTTATTTTAGGCAATAGAACAATCGGGAAAAATCCAAGAAAAATCTCAAAATACTTTGAGATATTCTGAACTTAAATAAAATATTTTTGGCAAAACTTTATTTTAACTTTGCATGATTTAAATACTTTTGAATAAAGGCAATAAACTTGAAATAAAATTAATTCAAATAAATCGAGAAAAATCCAAATAAATTCGAGAAAATCACAAATGCACATTTAAGCAATAAAAAATTAATTAAGCCAAATTTTGGGATATTACACCTTCTAGGAAGGAGCCATACGCCTTGTATAGTCACTTGATTGACCCGTTAGTAAGTGCGTGGTCATTGGTGGTAGAGGTTTTGACACGCTGCCCTTGGCGGGGTTTGCGATCGGTCGGGGATCCGACCACTGCGGTCGGGAGCTCGCTTGGTCGGGCCGGGAGGTCCCGTCTCGTGGCGGGGTCGGAAGCCCGCTTCGGTCGGAGACACTTCCCTCGGTCGATCGGAAGGGTATCTTGTGTGGCCTTGCGGATGCTTTGGTCGGTAGTAGGCTGGAAGCGGCCTGTTGGGCTTGAGCTGTGCTTGAGGCTGCCGGCTTGTCGCTTTGGGCCGTTGGGGTACCCTTGTTATAAGTATTCGTCATTGAGGTTTTTGGCTTTTTTTTAAATCCAGCTTAAAAGTCAATTGTTTGTTTGGGCTTTAGCTTTTCTACTTTTAACAGTAAAAAAGTCGAAACAAATAGGGCCATATAGACGTGTTTGGTTGTCTATACGGTTGGCTCGGCTGGCTGATGCATGATTCCCTGTCGGGCCCGACGGAAACACGACTAGCCCGCGTGATGCCGGCGTGCGCGCCTCGGCCGCATGGGCTTGGGAAAGAAGACATCGTACGTCGGCCGTGGGTGGCGCAACACGATGATGAGGGAGAAGGCCGGAGAGGCCTAGAAAATGTGAAAAATGGGTTGCGTGTCACGTGGCTGTGCCAACGGTGGTGCTTTCGAGGAAGATGGTGACGTCGTTCCGGGCGGATGAGGAAAGGCAAAACACATTTTCACGCAAAAGTTTTGTGAGAAACTTACCGGAGAGAGATCGGCGTGGTGCTCCACAGCGGATCGCTCCAGGAAGAAGAATGGCAGAGCTGCTTCAATGACAGAATTGCAGTGGAAGGATGCAAGGATCTCACACCAGATGGCCTCGCGGAGAATGGCGCAAAGGCGAGGTAGGACAGGGGAGGCGAAGGCTAGGCCTTGTAGATGGCGAAGATGCACACCATGGCTCGGAACGACAACTTGGCGAGGGTATGCACTAGGGTCATATGCAACTAACCAAACACAATCTCTTGCATCCATCCTCCTCATCCACCCTTATATGTAACCAACCAAACAACATATCAAGACATCCATACTCAACTAAAACTGCTAACTAAAAACAACCTTCTTGCATCCTCCTAGGTAGGTTCAAGCCAGCATAGATGGGAGATACGAGCCAAGCTAGAGGCATGCAGGCAAGGTACGTAGTATGCAAAGGTTGCACACCTACTCTTTAGAATTGATACAGACGACTCTATTAAGATCTATGTACTGAGAGAATATATCTTATAAAGTTGGATAAAATGAGTACTCATGGATCTAAGTGACTGAAACAATATAGTTTAGAAGATGATTCGGACTTATTCCTTGCTCCGGCCCATATATAACCCCAGGCCAACAAGCCTACGAAGCTACGAAGAAGAAAGCCAACGAGGCTAGAGGAGCAAAAAGTTTAATACATGATAGTGTAAGGTTCTTTACGTAAATATTGCACGTCTACTCTTCTCTCAAGGACTCTCTAGTTAATACAGACGATCCGATTGGGATCTAACGGTCCTACGTAGACCCAAAAAACCGAACGAGAATAATATACTATATGCGCGATCCAATCTGGACGGTGAATAAAGGAAAATGGATCAATAGGACCTATCCGAAAAATTCCCTGCACCACTTTTCTCTGACACCATCCGACCGCAAAAGCTTCATCGGACGGCTCACGAGAGACCCCCGTCCACCTCGGCCCCCTCCGCCACCGGCCACCGCCCCCGCGAAGACCACTCCGGCCACGGCAGCCCCACCTCCTGCGCTCTCCGCCACATGTCCCACCGCGCGCGTACGCCTCTCCCGCCGGAGGAAGCGTCGCGCCGCAAGAGCAGTGGCAGCCTCGGTGGCCACGCCAAGCTGTTCCGCCCGAAGGAAAGGGCAGGAAGGAGAAAGGAACGCGAGGAGTTGGAGGGTGGCGGAAGCAGCTGAGAGCGGGTGAGCTAATCGCGTTATTTTTCAGTTCTGGAGGGCACTAATTGCCCAATCCTTCTCCTTTCTTTGGCGTATTATGTGATGACGCTGAAGATTTCTTCGCTACTGTGTTAGTTTAGTTATAACTTATGCGCATGATTATGCGAAGGCGAAATCTTTGTGACTATGACCAATAAGGTTGGATTTCTTGGAGAAAAATTTCCGGATGTTTGGTGTAGTCCCAAGCGCATGAGTCGAATGATTGGGAATCTTGCCATGCATGGCAAGAATCGAGTTTTCATTGGAAAATTATGGGTTTATATTCTGAAGGATTTTGAAGGGCCTTTTTATTCAGTTAAAAAGGAATTCAAGGATTGCAAATTTTGGGCTGTGAAAATTGCAGTTATGGACAATATTACAGTGGTTCTAGCACCTTGCGAACTAAAGACCAAAATTGTTTCCAGGAATTTGGTTGTTATTTATAGGTAACAACTTTTCACATATGATAGCATCGATCCTCTCTAAAACAATCGGCTTATTCCGTACAAGCTAAACTATCAAAGTTTGTCTTTACAATTTTTCAACTGACATCAACTGCTTGTCTCTGATGCTGTAATTTTCTTTTTATGTTTTGTTTGCACCAGTCCTATCTGAAGATCATGAGATCAGTCTTTCACCCCTTTGATTTGCATTTGGTACAGTCTCGAGTAAACACCATTGCTTGCTGAGACCAACGTTTCATGGCTGCCCATCTCGACCACCTGACCTTTGTCCATCACAACGATCATATGTGCGTTGGTGACTGTGGACAGCCGATGTGCAATTGTGATACTTGTGATCTTGCACGATAGCTTACTGTTGTTTTCCACCCCTTTGCACCCAGGAACTCATCACCACCCTCTCAGATTCACCGTCAAGAGCGCTTGTCGCCTCATCTAGTAGCAGTATGACGGGCCTCTTCAGTATAGTTCTTGCAATAGCTATCCTCTGCTTCTGTCCTCCGGAAAGTTGGCTTCCTTTGTCCCCAACCACCGTGTCATACCCGTTTGACAGGCCGCTGATGAACTCGTGGATGTTTGCCTCCATTGCAGCCTCAACTATTTCTGTTTCCAACGCACCTTCGTTTCCATAGCTGATGTTCTCTCTTATAGACAAGTTGAACAAGATTGGCTCTTGCTGAACTAGTCCTATCTGCTTTCTCAGGCACCTCAGATTGTAGTCTCTGATGTCCTTACCATCAACAAGTACTTGTCCTTTGCATGGATCATAGAATCTTAGCAGAAGTGCCAACACTGTGGATTTTCCTGAACCGCTTGGGCCAACCAATGCGACCCTCTGGCCTGGTTCAATAGCTAGACCGAAGCCATCTAGTATGATCACTTCTGGCCTTGAGGGGTAGCTGAAGCTGACATCTTGAAACTCAATGTTGCCCACAATCCTGTCTTCACTAGGCCCTTTTGGTTCATCTGGCTCAATCCGTGTTTCTCTGTCGAGTATGTCGAGTGCAGGATCCAATATCGCGACGGCTGACATGACCATTGGGATCAAGGACCATAGCTCTGTGATGGAAGGTATTGTCATTGCAAATGTTTGGTATGACCTTACACAGTTTGCAAATGTTGCTAGGTTCTTGTCAAGTAGCACAATTGTGTAACTCAGTGCGATGGCATGTGTTGCGTTCCACAAAAAGAGGGCAATCCCTTGTATTGCGCCATACTTAATGCTCTCAATCCTACTTATCTGCATTGGTTCTTGCAGTGACAAATCTGCTTTCTTGAGTATTTCATCTTCCTGAACAAAAGACGCCACAGTACGAATGTTGCTAACAGCCTCTGAAGTGAGTGAGATGAGCTTCGGTGGGACGTAGAGGTGTCAGTGGCAAAACCTTTTGCTGACCTGACTCGTACAATGCCAGCAATGAAGTGACATGGCATCATAGCCCATGCAACTAGACCCATCCTCCAGTTCACTCTTGTGCTTAACCCTGTTGCTATCAAAATTGAAGAGATACATTGAACAATGACAGCCATTCGATCAGATATAATGGTTTTAATCATGGAGGTGTCACCAACAACACATGAGGTCAGGAAGCCGACGCTGTTCTTCGGTTGTTCAAACCAACCTATTTCATTCCGTAGAACAACTGCGTTTATTAAAGAGAAATGCAGTTACATCCTAAACAATAACAGACTCTATAGTTCTATACTAAATGCACCTTGTGAGAGATACAAAACTTTATGTTCGGGTGTCAGACCTGAAAGAGGTCTCCCTTAGGTTATTCATTGCCGTTTCTCCGACCAGGCCATATATATAGTGCTGGAAGATGTTACTGAAAAATGTTAGCAGCCCGATTAGGAACAAAATTATTGAGTACTTTCTGACTATTCGCTTTGCATCTGGCTCAAAGTATGCTATGCCAACAGTCATGATGAAGAAAGCAAATATAGGCCTCGAGACCCCAGAGATTGCTGCTGCTGTGGAGCCCAGAAGAACCTTCCCCGGCACCAGTTTAAAAGTTCCAAGGAATATTCTGTGGAAAGCAGATGATCTCTTTCTGATCTCTTGCTTTGGTTGCTTTGAGGTCAGTTCTAGTTTATTCTCTTGTTCATGTGCAGCGAAAGATTTTCTTTGTATTCTCCATTGTCCTGTTCTTCTTCGTCCTGATCAGTAAATCTGTTTTACCAATCAATATAAACGAATGAGTAAACTATCCTCTTATTCCAAGTAACCAAGTTATATACCATTTGTCTAGTTGCAGAAAAAAACGTATTTTCAGCTTTACATGGGTGCGTCTTCTGGCATGTATGGCATATAATACTTTTCATTCATAATTGCACGTGTACAGTGCCACGATGGATTCCATAAGTGAACATTACACGTTTTGAAAAAAAAGTGCGATTTATTGCATTTACCTTTTTTCACTCTTGCCAGATTCCTTCTCTAGATTTTGCATATTGCATACACTCGAGTAGAATGTACTTTTCTTCAGCAATTCTTTGTGTGTTCCAGATTGAGCTACTCTTCCATTCTCCAGAACAACAATCTTGTCTGCATCTATGATTGTTGACATTCTGTGGGCAATCAGGATAACAGTCCTCCCTTGCATAGCTCTGTCAAGAGCTTCCTGAACTAGCTTCTCTGATTCTGAATCAAGTGCACTTGTGGCTTCATCAAGAAGAAGAATTGGAGGATCTTTTAGAATAGCCCTTGCAATCCCTATTCTTTGTTTCTGACCTCCTGATAGTTGCACACCTCTTTCTCCTACCTGAAGTGATTCATAAAAAAGCATTGGAACTATGCTTACTATTTTCTAGATCTGGTATCTTACTAAATTTTCTATAAAATTAGCTATTTTTAATTAGCATATGTAACAAATTTCAGCTGTTCTAATTAATTTCTTAGTACATGTACTTCCTGGGGGGCATCTAAAAGCAGTATACAGTGCCGAACTTGAAAGTTAGTCTCCATTTTTGTAAATCTATTTAAAACTATGTGTCAATAATTTGACATTTTGATTCACAACCATAGAAAACAGAGAGATTTGTGAGGTTTTCACTAGTCTTTGCTTCATGAACATAAAGTCTTACCTCAGTTAAGTATTGGTTTGGAAGTTTGCATATAAAAGAGTGCACATTAGCTGTTTTCGCTGCTTCAATTATCTCTTCATCAGTTGCATCCATTTTGCCAATTCTCAAGTTATCCATGATAGTACCAAAAAATAGTGACGGTTCTTGAGAGACTGAACCTATATTTCTCCTCAGGGACTTCAGATCAAGTTCCTTAATGTTTTGGCCGTCAATAAGAATATCGCCTGCATTAATACACGATCTTACTAACACGAGCAAAACCTGGAAGTTTATATTCTATGCATCTTGTTTTGGAAAATTGGATTCTTTTTGACGTGCCAACATCTCATTTCTATGTTTGTGTAGAATTTATGCGAAGAATGTAATATAAAGTTGTAAACTCAAGCACTCCTGGACACAAGCAAGCACACCAAATGAAGAATATACATCTAAACAAATATTTATGCAGAGATAGAGAGTGTCCTAGAAGCTTACCTGATGTAGGGTCGTAGAACCTTTGAACCAGAGAAATCACAGTGCTCTTCCCACATCCACTGCTCCCCACTAAAGCCACAACTTTGCCTGCCGGCATAGCCAGCGAGAAACCTTGGAGAATTGGCTTGTCCTCACGGGATGGATATGTGAAATCCACCTCTCGTATTTCAATATCTCCAATGACCTTCTCTAAGATTCTTCCAGCTGATTCATAACTTATCGCCGGATTTCTTTTGATAACCTTAAATACTTCTTTACCAGCAGCTTTTGCTTGACTGAAGGTCTGAAGATCTGGTGCTGCATTTGAGATATATCTGAAATCACAGGTAAAAACATCAGCCATATCAACTTCATAAAATTAAATTTTTTTGGAAGAATTCTAATTTAGGATAACCATGCCAATTGCTAGAAAGATAATTCTCAGTATTACATAGCACCGGAGAGGATGTTTATGACGGCAGCAATTGTTTCACCCCCTTTCGCATATCTTCCAATTACTGCAACTGCTCCAACATAGATTGTCAATGAATATGAACAAAAGTTGCGATCTGTAACATTCCCAAACCTAGTCCTTTTGTCATTGCCTCTTTCTTGCTTAGCCTGTATTGATAGTCCATGCATTTGATGAAGGATTTCATCGCTGAGTTTTCTCCAACAAATGAGAAGACAGTCTTGATATGTGTGAGAGTCTGCGCACGAATGTATTATATGATTACAAATTTAATATGGTAGACATACTTAGTTCTAACAGTTCATTCATTTGGTACCTGTTCTACAACAGTGGTTGTTTCAGAGACCAAAGCTATTCTTGTCATCGACATGCCAATCATCATTTTTGCATATGTTGCTCCAACCACAAGAAGCATTGGAACAACTAGCAGAGAGAGCATACCCACCTCCCAGCAGCACACAAAGGCAACAATGACAGCGACTAGGAATGTGGAGAAATTTGACATAAAGTGACCCATCTGAGGGGGAAAAAAAGGTAGTTCATGTTTATGATTTGTATCATCAAACAAACTTTTTGTACTTCAGTTTGGATTATTGAAACATTCAGTGAATGTTATAAAATGCAAACTGATACCTTCTCACCAATTGCATCTTGTATGACACTCATGTGGTTGGTTGCTCCAGCTATGATGTTCGCAGTGGTTAAGTCAGTGTCAAAAGCTCCGACATCTTGACTGAGCACCGATCTCAGATATGCCATCCGCATGCGTGCCATTTGTCTCTGACTTGTACACATCCAACATGCAATTTCTGCAGCAGGATCGTTGTGGCTAAAAGGTAAGATAACTTATTGGAATATGACTAATGCTATTCATATTGCTCGCGTTCCCATCATGTGGTGTTCTCTTGTTACTGCACGTGTGGACATGTAATTACATAAGGGAATGGCGTTACAATGAAATTCTTCTCTTTTACCGTCGTAAGCTTTGTTTTCTCTGCACATTTCTTTGTGTTGTGACGTGCTGCTACTTGGTTCGATCTTTGAAGTCATAGTTTTTGTCCAGTTTTCTTCAGGTGGCTACTAGATAATGTCTGCTTAAGGCATCTGACAAAAACTGATAAAATTCTAGCCAGATCGAACCATTTTCTTTCTAACTTCACCAATAATTTCAAGGAATCCCCTCGATTCAGCACTTTAATCTAAGCTCAATGCAAAGTAACTTGGTACCATCCTTCAGCTGCTGTGAACTCGCTCAAACTCTAGGCTTACATGCAAACTTGCAAAGAATGTCAGGAAGAAGCTAATTTAAGCTAGTTCAGGTCCTACCTAATTTGACTGAAACTTGGATGTTATGCAGGTTTACTATTTGAAATAATTTGTATTCCTATGCAGACGTTTCACTGCAACTGTGCTGTCAGGTTTTATTAGTTCGGTTGTCTTCACATATTCTCAAAACAATCATTATCCTATATATAAGTATTCGCTTTTTATTGTGCTTGTATGTTGACTACGTGAGGTAATTCTGTTGTTCGTCACATACACTCAATACTTCTCAAATGGTTTATTTCATTGTGATTTTCGGACTTACATAGATTCCTTCAGACCTCCAATATGCTTTTGTTTTAAGGCATAACTGATAAGTAATAATTTGCACTCACCAATCATTCCACCAGGAAGTGTAACAATCGCCAAGGACCACATATATGGAATTAACTACAAACAAGAACAACAAAAGTAAACACTGTTAATGTCATAACCTACTGTTCTTTTCCTTCAATAAAATCAGAGAAGAGAAATTTTACAGTGCATTAAACTAGTAATATACGGTGGATAATAGAAATTATATCTAGTCATTGATTATTGAAGGAATTACTACTACTCTACTACGGAGGAAATATAAATAGATAGCACCTAATCTAGTCTGTTGAATCGAAAAAATAAATAGTGTATATTGAATTTAGTGTAACTAAAAGAGCTCTAAAAACCCCATTCAACATAAGTTACATAACCAAATGGTATTTCATATGATAGCTTGAAAATATTTCTAATAGAAGGTAATTAACCTTAGAAAGTTCATGGACCATGACTTCCCGATCTCCTATGTTGTCCCCGAACGCGTCGACAGCCTTCCCAAGAATGTAAAACGACATCGCAGGCGCCATGCCATGTATGAAGGACCCCATGGTCCCAGACACCATGAGCAGCCAATCCAGTGCATCGGCATAGCAAAGCAGGCCGAAGAACGGGAATGGCTCCTCCGCATCCGCTGTTTCCGGCGCCGGCGATGTGCTTGCCTTGTCATCCACACTGTCGAGTTTGGACGATTTGACAGGGAGGTCCTTCTCGTTGATGAGTGCCATTGTTCCTGTCAGCCTTTCGATACTTTGCAGAAGTGTACTAGGAGGACTGAGCTATATATATAGAAGCCGAAGCTTAATTGGCCCTTACAAAAAAAATTCTTCAAATCTGATCACCTTGCGTCTACAATCATTGTACTACGGTAGAGTCCTAAACCTGTGGGAGACTCACCGATGCAGCAGCACATAGATGGTGCACATGGCAGGCTTGCTGTCGCACCACCCTAGCTCGAAGGTGCCGAGCAGTCCAAGCCCGGCAGCAGACTGATCCTACCACTGTACCCTGGCTCAGCAACATATCCTGCCGCGGTCGCCTGCCTCCTGCTGTGGATCTAGCCACCTGCCACTCCTGCGGTTGAGAAGGGGACTATTTTTTAAGAAAAAATCGCTATGGGGGCTAGGTTTGCAAAAAAAAAAGCATTAAGGGTTAAAAAAGCTTCATTTACTTTTGGTACTCTTTGGTACTTAGTTCAATGTAAATTTTGATACATCCTAAAGATCGTAAAAAGTCTCATACGGTAACAGATAACCATACAGCTACAAAAATGATAGCACACTCCATTGGTACTCTCAAGGATCCTATGTTGAACTACTTCAGCATGGATCAAATGACATTAGTTTATTGGATCGGTCTTAGCTGCTGCCATTCTCAAATCAAAACTGTGTTGCTGAGACATGATGCAGCATGTCAACCTGCGCGTAACCGAACTCACATGAAGTGAACTAGTAATTTTTTTCGACGGAGATGTGAAACTTTAATTATGCATTCGAAGTCACATCATTGTTAAATACTAAGCGTGAACCTTTTGTTGTTGTAACCAAATTGTAGGGACATGAGACAACTTTGTTTTCATCTACGGATTACATAAAGTTCGGCCAGCTGCAGTCTAATCCATATTTGCAATTCCACTTCTGGTGAAGGCCACTCCAAAGGAATCGAATCTTACTTTACATATTCCTATTTCCTTCCAAATTCCAATTAAATAAACATTCTAGCTTCCTAGTATAAATTCATGATGCTCTTCTAAACATCTCCGAAGTTTCTCTTGCATAATAAATTACAGATTATGTCTACCAGAGCAAGGTGCCTATTAATAAGCAAAGTAGTTTCCATTGCAAACCTTAATCCACCCTCAACGGTGATATGTCTGCAAGGTTATTGTTGGGAAACCACGTGGTCCAATGAAAGCCCACGATGATCCCTTAGCCGAAACCCTAGGCGGCTACTATATAAGGAGGAGGAGGTCCCCCTATGTACAAGCAATCGAAATCAATAAAGTATTCCACATCGCTCTCCTAAACTGTGTCTCTCTCTCCGTTCTCCAATTTTAGATCGTTGGGAACCCGGACTATTCGATAGCTAGGTTCCTTAACACGTTATCGCACGAAGCTCTCAGGAGATCGAATTGAAAGGTGAGAAAGGTAGGATTTCGGCGATTGAATCTAAACGCTTGTCGTTTCTATGCATGCATCTATCCTCGCATCTTGTACCATTTTACGTCACGTGGCACGAAGCCACACGCGATCGCTCGGCTACTCGGCATGAAGCTACAGACGATACATCGCTACTGATACACGCGATTCTGTACATACGAAAAAGAAGAGGAAGTCGTCGGCTTGCGTGCGCGGCGCGTCGCCGCCGCCATCGCGTCACCTCGGCTTGCGCGCCACATACGCGCCACGCCGTCTTTGCCGCCTCGACCCGGCCCCACCACGCGGCAGCGCCAGACGGCTGGCGCGACGTCCGGCCGTCTGTGCGCGCCGCGCCAGCGCGCCGGCCGTTCGGGCGCCACCGTGTGCTCGGCCCGGTCATTGCCCTGCGACCTCGGTCCCATGCGTCGTCGACCCGCGGCCGCCCGGTTCGCCTCATTGTCGCCGCCTTAGCTCCAGCGCCGCAGGCGCTACCGTCGCCCGACGCCGGCCTGGCCGTGCCCTTCCGGCGCTTCGGCCGCCCGCGCCCGCGTCGCCGCGCGAGCGCGCCCGGCGTCGTCTCGCCTCGTCGGCTCGCCGCGGCCGGCCTCGCCGCCTCACGTCGCCGCCCGACCTTAGCCTCGCGGCGCCGTCGGCCGCCTCGGTTTCCTCGAGCCCGCGAAGTGTGTGCGCCGCGTCGGCTTCGCGCCCGCGATCCGCCACGCCTCGGTTTCCCGCACCGCCGCAAGCGTGTCTGCGCCGTGTCGGCTTCGCGCCGCCAGCGCCGCCACCGCCTCGGCTTTGTCTTGCCGCCGCTTCACCACCGCCCTCGGCCCGCGCCGCCCGCCGGTGTGCCATGCCGCAAGCACCACGCCCGAATCGCTCTCTACGTCGCCATCGCCCGACCTCGCACGAAAAGAAGAAGAGGAAGAAGGCGCGCACGGGAGAAAAAAAAGAGGCGGCTGTGGCGGCTAGGGGAAACCCTAGCCGCAGCGTCTTTGTTGGGCGGGGAGGGGCAAGGCCCGATGGGCCGTTCGGCCAGAAAGAAAGGAAAAAGAAAAAGAGAAGAAAGAAAAAGAAAAGAAAGAAAAGAAAATTTGCAGAAAATTTTGAAAAATTGCTTGAAAATCCAGAAGATTATCTGGCTCTGTTTTTAAATTTTTTTAGCCTTATTCTCTGCATTTATGAATATTCTTTATGAAATTTGAATTCATTGCTTTATTTTGTATACTGCAATGCTTGGCCATTTATTTTCTGCACTTAATGCTTTATGCAACCATTTTTTTCTATTAGATTACCGGAATTTTGAAATCATGCAGATGTCCGGCATCGTGAATCGTGAGTTTGAAGAACTGGCCCCTTGCAGTTAGAACTACCTCACTTGGACATCGGACGTGAAGATCGTTCTTGGGGGCAAGAAGCTCCGTCGGCGATTGGTCTAGGGTCCTCGCGGACGCGAAACCTACCGCCGGCGAGCGATCAAGCCTGCACTTCCTCGAGCACCACCTCTCACCACTTTGAAGAATGAATACATGGTGAGGAGAGTGCACTTGAGCTTTGGACTGCACTTGAGCGGTTCGAGAAGCTCAAATACACCATCTTGCCCCAAGCACGACAAGATTGGGTCCTTTGAGGTTTGCGACTTCAAAATAGTGGCGAGTACAATTCTACCTTGCACGAATTTGTACTAATCTCTCCCTATGTGGCAAGAAGATCACCGATGAGGAGAAGATTGAGAAAACTCTTTCTACCTTCCACCCAAATGCTATCCAGTGCACGCAGCTATCGTCGGGGCGCATACAAGGAGTATAGCGAATGATTGATGTAATGCAAGTTGCGGAATCGCAAGACGATGTTCTACGCAAGAACTATGTCTCATGACTAGAAGAACACCGCACACAAGTCAATGCCAATAGCTATAAGGGAGAAAGCCCATTCATAGAAAGAAGGGCAAGCGGGGTGGAAAAGAGATGAATCGGGCCAAAGGAAAGTCAAAGCCCAGTGAAGAAGGATGACAAAGAAAAGGCGCACGCCAAGCCGTATGGACAACGAGAACCAAGCGTGCTTGGTGTGACACTTGGGGACACCGTCGAAGATATGTCGGAATCTAAGGAAGTGATCAACACATATCGGGCTAAGAGGAAGGCAAACGAAACGCCTAGCAAAGCGCACTTAAGCCAAGATTGGTGATGATGATGCCATGGATGAAGATACCCCACTTGTCTCATCCTCACGAGAATAGCACGGACATCGATCTGCAGCCAATATTATGGCAAATGAAGAGAAACTTACATTGATGACATAGAAGCGAAATTAATGCATATTTTATAGATTCTTTAATGCATTTTTTAGATTATGGTTGTTAGCATTTTCCTTTGAATAATGAATTGTAAGCTCTAGAAGAGCATACTTCTCTCATGAATAAATATGCAATTTATTCTTTATTCTAGTATTCTTCCATTTGCAAGCAATGTTTGAATTATTTTGCCACTATTTGATTGGAATTATTTTTCCTTTTTAGAAATCATGTAGCGCCCAAATGGAAGAGATATGCATTGTTGATAGTGGCACAACAAATACCATCTTAAGAGAGTCTAAATACTTCCAATCGATCACGAAGAACGCTGGAAAAATTACTACGATCGTAGGAAGCGATTCATATGTAATAGGCTCAAGAAGAGCCACTATTATATTGCCTATGGGTACAACTTTGGTAATTGAAGAAGCCCTTTTGTACCCTGAATCAACACGCACTCTCTTAAGCTTTAAAGACATTTGCGCCAATGGTTTTCATGTAGAAACCAATGAAGAAAATGGCAAAGAATACTTGTGCATCGTGAAGCACGCGATATGTGGAAAAATGGTATTAGAAAAATGTCCCTCATATGAATCTAGGTTGTACTACACGAATATTCATGCACCCGAAGTGTATATTTCCTTGAAGACTGGTTTTAGAAGCTCTGAGTTATTTTCTTTATGGCATGGTAGATTAGGTCACCCTGGTCTTAGAATGATGAGAAATATAGTGAATAACTCACAAGGTCATGGCATTAATGTTAAAAATTTCCCGAATCATGAAGATTTTGTGTGCCCTGCATGTGCCACCGAAAATTAATAACAAGACCCTCTGTCATGAAAGTGCAAAGTGAAATTTCTGCATTCCTGGAACGCATCCAGGGGGATATTTGCGGCTCGATTCAGGGCCGTTTCGGTACTTTATGGTGCTCATCGATGCTTCCTCGAAATGGTCGCATGTATGCTTATTGTCAACAAGAAACCATGCTTTTGCAAAGCTGATCTCGCAGATCATAAGAATTAAGAATGCTTTCCCTGATCATCGCGTGAAGTCCATCAGAATGGACAATTCCGGAGAATTTACTTCAAAGGCATTTGATGATTATTGCACGGCAACAGGTATAGCAGTTGAGCACTCCGTACCGCACGTCCATACGCAGAATGGACTAGCTGAAGCACTAATAAAGAGGATTAAATTCATTGCTAGACCGCTTTTGAAGAGTTGTAACTTGCCCAATACTTGTTAGGGACACGCAGTCCTGCATGCGGCTCTCATCAACTTGGACCTTGCCTACAACATCCATTCTCCTATGCGGCTTGTGCACGGGATCATCCCAAGATCTCCCATCTCGGAAATTTGGGTATATGGTATATGTTCCTATACCACCCTCACGTGATCGCAATGGGCCCTCTCCGCAAGTCCGGGATATCGTTGGTTATGAGCGCATCCATAATCGGTATTTGGAACCCATGATCGGAGACTTGCATCTGACTGATTCGGCGATTGCATTTTTATGAGGATCGTTTCGTCATTAGGGAGAAATCAACCTTTGGATAAAAATGCCGGAAATCATATAGCATTCCACGAGGATCCCCGCGCATGACCCCGCATTAATGAAGCAAATCAAGAAGTCCGAAGATAATTGATTTGCGAATTTAGCAAATGAACCGCTGATCATTTTGTGATCGAAGGGCGTGGTTAAGTCGCATGTACCCGCAAGGAATGCATCGAGAGGGTGGAAATACCAAAGAAGAAGGTATCCTCATCACTGCTCGAGGCCTCAAAGAAAAGAACGAAATCGGCTCCTCAAACCCAAAGTACCAAGACGTCTAGAAAAGCGGGCGAGAGGACTTACCACAACCAATCACGAAAATACCCCAAGGAAAGAAGGGGAGCCAGTTGAGGCCTGGCACTGGAAAGAAGCCAACGGAAAAGGCAATTCGAGACTTGAACCTTCCATCGCAGAAGCCATTGGAAATAATGTGCGCACACATGGGCGATGAAAAGCTAAAGGAACTTGCTCCTGCGATAGGGAATAGCAGTGAAAAGCAAGTAGAAGTGCATGAAACACCCCATGATGAAATGTCCATAAACTTTGTAATAACAGGAGAATCCCTGAATAGAGCAACAGCCAACGTTGATGCATACTTTGCAAAGAAGATTGCCTCGATCATTGATCATGATCCCGAGCCTGCATCTCTAGCAGAGTGCAAGAAAAGGCTAGATTAGGAAGAATGGAAGAAGGTAATCACTCTGAGTTAGTCTCTCGAACAAGAGAGAGGTGTTTGAGCCGTATCGCACACCTCCCCATATAAACCCTGTAGGTCACAAATGGGTCTTTGTTCGGAAGAGGAATGAAAACAACGAAGTTGTAAGGTACAAGGCAAGGCTCGTAGCTCAAGGTTTCACTCAACGTCCTGGAGTTGACTATGAAGAAACCTATTCTCCGGTCATGGGAGGAATTACCTTTAGATATTTGATCTCAATGGCAGTCAACTTGAAGTTGAGAATGAAGCTAATGGATGTTGTCACAGCATATTTGTATGGAAACTTGGATTCGGAGATATACATGAAAGCACCGGAAGGAATCCCTATCCCGAACCAAGACGAAGCAAATAGAAACTTGTACAGTGTGAAATTGGAGAAATCACTGTATGGGCTAAAGCAGTCAGGAAGAATGTGGTACAATCGCTTGAGTGACTTCCTCTGCAAGAAAGGCTACATAAACAGCGAAGATTGTCCATGTGTGTTTATACAGCGATCCCCGAATGGATTCTGTATAATCTCCGTCTATGTAGATGACTTGAACATCATTGGGACGGATGAAGAAATTGAAGAAGCATGCTCATACTTGAAGTCTGAGTTTGAAATGAAGGATTTGGGTAAAACCAAGTTTTGTTTAGGCTTGCAGCTTGAGCATGTCCAAGGAGGAATCTTGGTACATCAATCAACCTACACGCAGAAGGTGTTGGAAAGATTTGGCTTTGAAAAGGCATACACTGCAAAGACTCCAATGGTCGGAAGGTCACTCCAAGCAGACCTAGACCCATACAGACTTAGAGAAGAGGGGGAGGAAGTCCTGGGAGCAGAATTCCCATATCTGAGTGCAGTTGGAGTGCTCATGTACCTTGCGAATAGCACTAGGCGGACATTGCGTTATTGTGAATTTGCTAGCTCGATGCAGTCTGAGAACCCACCAAAAGGCATTGGAAAGGGATCAAGGACATCTTCCGTTACCTCCAAGGAAGCAAAGATCTCGGTTTGTTTTTCGAAGAAACAATGAACTGAATTTGGTTTGCTACGCCGATCTTTGGGTACTTCTCGGACCATATCTTGGCAAGTCCCAAGCGGCTATGTTTTCCTATGTGGAGGAACAACAGTTTCCTGGAAGTCATCTAAGCAGACTCTCGTCTCGACGTCGACAAACCACTTGGAAATCATTGCTTTGTATGAAGCATCTCGTGAATGTGCATGGCTCCGAAGAATGGTTCACCACATCCAGAAGGCATGTGGCTTGAACATTGAGCAAACTCCCACAATCATTTATGAAGATAATGCAGCTTGTGTTGCCCAAGCACAGATGGGTTATGTGAAGAGCAATCTCACGAAGCATATCAACCCCAAGTTCTTCTATGCTCACGAATTGCATAAGATGAACGAGATCAAGATATTGCATACTAAGTCATGTGAAAATCTTGCAGATTTGTTCACTAAATCACTCCCAGCATCTACCTTTGAAAGGTGTGTTAAAAGAATTGGAATGATGAGACTTAGAGAAGTGCAGATTTCAGGGGGAGATATTTCACATACTCCCACATGAATCTAGAACATGAATTTGAGTACCCAACATGAATCTCGAAGATTAGCAATTGAAGTTTGGGTGAATTGTACTCTTTTCCCTTAGCAAGTTTTTCATGAAGTTTTCTTGCATAAGGTTTTAATGAGGTAATTCGTGCAACATAGTAAGCGTATGCTATGTACTCTTTCTCCAAGTTTTTTTCCCACTGGGTTTTTCTGAAGTTTTAATGAGGCATATGCATCTCGCGGCAAAGGGCCCAAGGGGGAGTGTTGGGAAACCACGTGGCCCAATGAAAGCCCACGATGGTCCCTTAGCCGAAACCCTAGGCGACTACTATATAAGGAGGAGGGGGCCCCCTATGTACAAGCAATCAGAAAGCAATAAAGTATTCCACGCCGCTCTCCCTAAACCTGTGTCTCTCTCTCTTTGTTCTCCAATTTTAGATCTGTTCGGGAACCCCGGACTATTCGATAGCGAGGTTCCTTAACAGTTATCATGTGTGATTTTATAGAGTTTTTACCACCCTTGGGAGTTGGGAGGTACCACCAAATTACTTTGTTCTCCATGGCATATTTTTCTACTTAAAATATTTTTAAGTACCACCAATTTACTCACATAAAATGATATCAATAACTCGTTGCACGGCTAAGCAAACTATTCACGTTCTAGCTAACCCACATTGGCAATTAATAGTTACCAATATATAAGGAACCATACTAGGGTGACAAATGAACCATGGTATACAAATGACAAGATAGGTATAACTAAATTAGGACGAATAGCTAATACCAAATTAATTGAAACAAGTATCAATTGAATTAGCTTGCAATAGTTTAAAATAATATAACTTTTAAAACATGGGCTCAACAAAGCACAACTTGCCTTCGAAGAGCTCTAGATGCTGCTCCGGACCTTTCTTGAGTTGGCTTCTCACTTACGAATGCCTCGGGCATTTCAACGTCTACGCAAAATGAGTGATAAAACACTAAATACCAAAAACAGAGAGCACACTCAACTCCAAAATTTAAATAAAATTCACCAACAAATAGAGCTTAATTTTACAAATTTTTAAAAATATGAATCACCTCAATCGGAGTTCGTATGAGGGAGAAAAAGCTATACAGAGTTTGAAATAAAAGAAAAATAAAAAACGAATTACCAGAATTATTTTTGTACTCAAAAATAGCATTTATGACGTCAGCACCGAAATAGATTTCGGCTGAATATTTTTTAAAAGAAAAAAACCAATTTTTACGTCATGCTGTCGTCACTGGCCACGTGGCATCACCATAGCTTGACACATGGCACAATCACAGCATGACACTGTTGCAGGCATATAGATTCGGTCTACGGGTTGCGCTGGCTCACGGTGGACCACGGTACTATGCACATGCACCGGTTGATGCAATCTGGCGTCAGTCGACACGCGGCACGACGCAAACTCGACACACGGGGGGCTCGTGTTTGGTGGCTAAGTGGCGTGATCTGGACCATCTGTGTTCAATTCGACGGCGGAGACACACGGCGCAGACATGCGGCGGCGCAGTAGCATCGTAGCCATCCAAGCGAAATCGAACGGCTACGGGTACTGATGAGGTTTTGGCTCGGGATTACTACGGTGGCGACACATGGCAAAATCACAGTCGTCCTTGCGGAAATATGACGGCTGCGAGCGAGCGGCTCGACGGCGATAAATGCGGTGGCCGCGCTACGCCGGAGTTGGAGACGACGACCTTGCTCACGGCGTTCTAGCGACGGATCTAGATTGGTCTTGCGCGGATCTTGAGCATCTTGACGTGACGAACTTACCAGCGCTGGGTGCGGAGGGCGGCCTTCGACGGTGTCAAACGAAGAAGAACGGCGGCGCAACAACTCCTCACTTCAACAAGCTCTTTGGCGGCTAGGCGCATCTCAAGCGATGTTCTCTGAGGCAAAACACGCGACTTGAGGTGACGATCCTCGCATAGCGTGCGGTGCATTAAATAGCGCATCGACGTTCGAGTTGGTTGTGAAAACCTAAGCGGGATACACGGCGGTGACACATATTCAATTCAGACCGAACACGTGGCAAGATCCGACAGGTCCCATGACGCAGGCGGCATGATCGATCTATGGCCGTTGGATCAAAACTGACGGTCAAGATCCTAGGGTTTGCCAGGAGGTGGCTAGGCGGGTTGCAACTAGACCGGCGACATGAAGAAAATGGGTCGAGTCCACTGGGCTGTGGCCCAACACTGCTAAAGAACATTTTCAAAGCATTTTCAAATAAAATAAATGCCAAAAATTCAAATAAGCCAAATAAAATAGCAAAAGTACAAGAAAAATTCCAACAAAATTCTAAGAAATATTTAGGGCATTTGGAACTCAAATAAAATATTTTTAGCAAAAGTGTATTTAAACTTTTCACACTTTTAAATAACTTTAGAAAAGGCCATCCAATAAATGCAATTTAAATCAAATAAATTAAAAAAATCATAAAAAGGGTAAAATGCATATTAAATCCATAAAATACAAAATTTGGGATGTTACATTCTTACAACACATGCAAATCTATAGTACCATGCAACCACCAAATCAATTAAGATTTAATAAGAAGCAAGCATAAGCTCTCTTATTTGCAACACATGCAAATACTTCGCTCATGCAAAAATCCAAATAGGAGAGTGAGCTAGAGTGAACCAGATTGAGTTCATCAACACATGATAAAGCTCAAACTAAAAGACTCAACCCCTCTTAATAGTACGGCAACCTAACTAGCAACCCAGTCTCCCATCCAAACACCGAGACCGGTGAAAGACTAGGAACACATCATTAGCCCTAGCTAGTTATGCCTTTACCGCTAGCGATCCACTTGGAGCTTTTATGATATCCAATCATCTTCTCTCTAGGATCAAGTCTCGTCTTGTTCATCAACACATGATGGACCTCATTTTCTCTTCTCTTCTCTTCACTTTGGGATCTCCTCTTGAAGCTCGTCAACACATGATGTTTCGATTCTTTATTATCATTGGACTCAACCTACTTCATAACTCATGAAAGATTGTTAGTCCAACAAATATGATTGTCTCAATCATCAATTACACTCCATTAATACATAATAGATGCCCTAAGATCAATTGAGCACAACATAAATCAATTTGAATGATTAATTGTGTCTTGAGTACTTTGATGCAACTAATACTTTATTATACTCAAGAACTTTTTGTTTGTCCTTAATCAATCAAGAATACCATCAACACATGATGAAACGTTCTTTGATTGATTGAAAGGCAACCGAACTCAATTTAAATTCCATTTAAATTGATGTGAGTATATATGACTACACAAGTTTCATATACTCATTTTGATGGAATCTCAAAGTAATGATGCAATATATTTGAGTGATGGAAAGGGATCAATACTTTTTAGATCATCCACTATAGAATAAACTCCATTAAATATGCGCATATAAATAATTGAACTTAGAATCAATATGTATATAATCAATCTTAGATAGTATTTGAGTTTATCCTATATTTGTATAAGTATATGACAACAACACAAGTTATATATACTCAAATGGTTGTTTCAAATTCTTGATCCTTTATATTATGTAGCAAGAAGACATAGATCAATACTGTTGAAACATTTAATTAAAAGTACGAACTCCCCCTAGACGTGTGAATCCATGTAATATATGAAATTAGAAATATAATGCACATCTTTAATGTATAAGGAATGAAAGAGTTCATCTTTTAACTTGAATCCTAAGTATACAATAGGATAATAAAATGAATACTAATGCATACCTTGAGTTTTTTATTTTCCATCTAAATTTGAGACTAATAAAAATAAAGCTCAATAAACATGTTAGTCTCATAATGATTAGATTTATCATTAAGTAAAGATTAAGTATCAATTTAAAACCAATCACCAAAATCAATAGAACTTGAATTTACATCGTGTCGTGCCTGCCGTGCCATGAGTTGGCCCAAAAAAAAAAGCTGGGAGCGCTCGCTCTCTCCAAGCTCTACAGCCATGCAAATGAAATCCATTGTCCATGCATCCACCTCGCCGTCATCTCCTCCTTCTCCACAAGCCAACAAGGACCAAGAACCGACCGAAGTGGCCGTCCATGTCGCGATCGCCGACGACGTCCCACAGAGCGACGACCAGGCCGGGGCAGTCGACTACTCCGGCAGGCGCAGTGGCTCCGAACGGCCGTGCTGGGCGCCAACGACGGGCTCGTGTCCGTGGCGTCCCTCATGATCGGTGTCGGGGCCGTGCTGGTCTCCGGCCTTGTCGCCGGCGCCTGCTGCATGGACATCGCAGTGAGTTCGTGTCCGTGTACGCGCAGTACGACATCGAGGTGGCCCAGCTTAGGCGCCGCCGCACGGGCGGCGAGGAGGAGGACAGCGAGGCCGAGAAGATCAAGGCGGAGGAGGAGGAGCGCCGCCAGCTGCCGAGCCTGGCCAAGGCGCCGTCGGCACCGTCCGCGCTGGCTTTCGAGGCCGACGCGGCGCTGCCGCTGCTGGCCGGCGGGTTCGTCCGCCCGCGTCGCCGCCGTGTGAAAAATGGGTTGTCACGTGGCTGTGCCAACGGTGGTGCTTTCGAGGGAAGATGAGTGACGTCGTTCCGGGCGGCGGCGGCGGTTCAGCCACGCACGGTGGCGACGATTACACGGTCTGAGAAATAAAAGTAATCCCATTAAGGGTTTGTGTGAGAAGCCTAAAATCTCGGTCCACCAAAACCCTAAAAGGTAGAATTAACGTGAGGGAAACTTGACTTGTCTCGATAATCTCTTGATATATCTCGATAATCAATCGAAATTTTTGTGAGCGATTTCGTGAACTTAACTTCGACGGTCGATTTTATGAGCGATTTTTGCTCGATATTCATCGAAAATCGAGCAATATTCAGTGATTATCGTGATATTTACGTCGCATATTTTTTTTAAAGTTTTAATTTTTTTAAAATTTAACCGGTTTTCCGATCGGTATTAGATACCGTACCGGTTCGATATGGTCGATAATCGACGATACTGCGAACCCTGCCGACAAGGATGGATCGATAGAGGCGACAGAGCTCATCGAATCCAGAGGAGAAAATTCTCGATTGTCGTTGGCTTGCAGAAAGGGAACAAGATTAACGTTATGGGTTGGATGAGGAAAGGCAAAACACATTTTCACGCAAAAGTTTTGTGAGAAACTTACCGGAGAGAGATCGGCGTGGTGCTTCACAGCGGATCGCTCCAGGAAGAAGAATGGCAGAGCTGCCTAAATGACGGAGTTGCAGTGGAAGGATGCGAGGATCTCACACCAGATGGCCTCGCGGATGAATGGCTCAAAGGCGAGGTAGGACGGGAGGCGAAGGCTAGGCCTTGTAGATGGCGAAGATGCACACCATGGCTCGGAACAGCAACTTGGCGAGGTTCCTCATCCACCCTTATATGTAACCAACCAAACAACATATCAAGAGTTCAAGACATCGATGCTCAACTAAAGCTGCTAACTAAAAACAACCTTCTTGCATCCTCCTAGTTAGGTTCAAGCCAGCATAGATGGGAGATACGAGCCAGGCTAGCTTGAGGCATGCAGGCAAGGTAGTATGCAAAAGTTGCACACCTAGTCCTCTTTAGAATTGATACAAAACGGCTCTATCAAGATCTATGTACTAGAGGCATGCAGGCAAGGTAGTATGCAAAAGTTGCACACCTAGTCCTCTTTAGAATTGATACAAAACGGCTCTATCAAGATCTATGTACTAAGAGAAAATCGTCTTATAAAGTTGAATAAAAAGAGTACTTATGGAGTTAAGTGACTGAAACAATATAGTTTAAGGGGTGATTCGGACTTATTCCTTCTACGAATACCTTCGGACTTTCCTATGCTCCGGCCCATATATACCCCCAGGCCAACAAGCCTACGAAGAAGAAAGCCAACGAGGCTGGAGGAGCAAAAAATTTAATACATGATAGTGTAAGGGTCTTTACGTAAATATTGCATGTCTACTCTCCTCCCTCCTGACTCTCTAGTTAATACAGATGGCCCGATTGGGAACTAACGGTCCTACGTAGACCCCCAAATACTGAACGAGAATAATACACTCTTAGCCAGGGTCGCGTGCTATACTGCGCCGTGCGAAATTTGGTCCGACAGTTATTTCTGGAAAAAAGGTATGAGGACCTAAACGTAATTTCAATTTTTCTTGGTGTTTTTTCAAAAATGTGCTAGCTAGTAGTCATCGGTGAATTTGTGGCACCACAGGTCCTCTTTGTGCGGTGCGAAATTTGATCCAACGATTTACCTATGAAATAAGGTATGAGGACCTAAACATATTTCAGTTTTTCTCGAGGGGTTTTTCAAAAATGTGCTAGCTTGGAGTCATCGGCGAATTTGTGGGAGGACCTCAATGTAATTTTGGTTTTCTCGGGGGTTTTGTAAAAGAATGGGTTGGTAGGAGTAGTCGGCAAATTCGTGGAACCGCGGGTTCCTTTTTGTGTAATTTCGGTTTTCTCGGGTTTTTTAATGGGCTACTAGGAGTCGGCGGCGAATTTGCGAAATCAAGGGCTCCTTTTTGAAAAAAAAAACCATGGAGGGACGTAAATGTAATTTCAGTTTTTCAGGTCCGATTTGTAAAAAAACGTGGAGGATCCGTCTGCGAATATGCGGAACTACGGGGTCTTTTTTTCAAAAGAGCCTGTGGAAGGATCTAAACGCAAATTCATTTTTTTCCGAAAAAAAGGGTGGACCCGTCGGCGAATTTACGGAACCATAGGGTTTTTTTGCAAAATAACCGATGAAAGAGCCTAAATGTAATTTTGAAATTTGCGGAAGGCCAAGGCATAAGATGTGGGCGGTCTGGCTGGGCTCCAATCAGGGTTAACCAAACCATTTCGAGCCCGAAAATCGTAACCCCGGCGAAAGCAAAAACCGCTCAAAAATCACGAAAAACTGAACGATATGGAAATTCAAACCAATTTGAAATCTGGTCAAACCGTCAAGTGAAAACTACTCGGTTTTGGCCGAAACCGCTAGAAACAGAAGCCGGTTGAAAAAATGTAAAAAAATCCGGAAAATTGCAAAAAAAAAGTACTAAAATTTGTAAAAATCCAATGAAGGCCAAAAAATTGTAAAAATGTAAGAAATATATATAAAAAAGTATGTAGAAACAAAAAAAATTCCGGTATGATCTCTCTTAAATATGGAAAAAAAATTGACATGACTTTTACTATATTTTAGACAATTGAAAGTTGTAAAGTAGACATTTAGCAATAATATATCAACAAATAATGTTTCATTTCAATTCTACTCACGTATCAATCCAACAAGTGCAAAAATAGGCATTTAGCAATAATATGTTAACAAATAATCTTTCATTTCAATACTACTCAGTACTCACATATCAATCCAACAAATACAAAAATAGGCATTCACATAATGATATACCAATACCATTCACATATCAACACCATTTATATTTCAATACTTTACGAAATTGCTTGTGTAAATAATTTGCAAAAATTGTTAGTGTCAAATTGCACGTTGTACAACAAAATAAGTACGAATATATCTAGTGGTGCAGAGTACAACTTCCATACTAAAATTTTGGTAGTTCATGCATGCATACAACGAAAGTAAGCTTTTCAATATTGGATAACATTAACGTATTAAAATGTACCATAGCAAGATAATTTTTATGCATACAAATATCGCTACTTAACAAATAGTACCATTTTTGGGTGTTGTCCATTGCTACTAAATATACTTCAACAAATATTGCTGCTAAATATAATTGAACAAATATTGCTACTTGACATACTTAAACAAATATTGCTACTAAATATAATTGAACAAATATTGTTACTAAAATATGTTTAAGTAAATATTGCTACTAAATATAATTGAACAAATATTGTTACTAAAATATGTTTAAGTAAATATTGCTACTAAATATACTTCAACAAATATTGCTACTAAATATAATTGAACAAATATTGGTACTAAATATACTTCAACAAATATTGCTACTAAATATAATTCAACAAATATTGCTACTAAATATAATTCAACAAATATTGCTACTTGACATAATTTAACAAATATTGCTACTTGACATACTTGAACAAAGATTGCTACTAAATATAATTGAACAAATATTGTTACTAAAATATGTTAAAGTAAATATTGCTACTTGACATACTTTAATAAATATTTCTACTAAATATAATTGAACAAATATTGTTACTAAAATATTTTTAAGTAAATATTGATACTAAATATAATTGAACAAATAGTATTACTAAAATATGTTGAAGTAAATATTGCTACTTGACATACTTGGACAAATATTGCTACTAAAAATACTTCTAATTTTTTTGGATTTTTTATTTTCTAGATTTTGAATGGCTCAAAAACATCTCCAAACTTTGTTTTTTCAAAAGAAAAATCACACCAGAGGTCATAAAGCAATTAATACTCATTTTAGGGAATTTTTGGATAAATTTTTCCAATGTTTTTGAATTTTTGAATAGCCGAGCGGTTTTGCTTCTCAAACTAGAGTGATACGATCGAAACCGCGTTTTTCAAACCTTAGCTCCAATCTCTTCCACCTTAACAGATAAGATATATGTTCGAATATTCTTGCCTAATTTACAGCCAGCCATATCTCTCCAAATATGGCTGGTTCTTATTGCTAATTCCCTGATTAGTGCTAATCATTATAGCTGACCAATCATAGCTATTGTACTATATATATTTTGTACAGTCTTTCAATAGAAATTATTAAGGAAAATCATCCTAGATCACTCACTTTCATGGTATCAGCCTAACAGATCCTTTCCTACTTTTTTTTCCTCCTCTTCTTCCTCCTCCAACCAGCCTCCTCCTTGCGACGACGCCATGGCTGATAAGGTGGCGTCTGAGGCATCACTCGCCACTACCACCACCACCGACCTAGCTTCCGCCCTCTCCACCATAAACGTGCGCACGCACATCCCTTTCTCCCTAACACTCCACCCTCCCAACTATAAACAATGGCGCAAACTTTTCCTCATCCTCATCGGCAAGTTCGGCGCCTCATCACACCTCACCGAGGATGCCTCAACTGTCCCCGACGCAGCTTGGACAGCCACTGACCTAGCCGTCCTCTCGCTGCTCTATGCATCTCTCTCAGAGGAGATCCTCACGATAGTCCTCACCCCATGCGCCAAAGCTTGTGCCATCTAAGAAAGCATCGAGGGACTATTCCGCGACAACAAAGCGTCACGCGCTTTGTCCCTCCAAGCTGAGTTCCGCAACTTAGCTCAAGGCGACCTCTCCATCCTCGCCTACTCGCAGCAGCTCAAGTCCTATGCCGACGCCCTCTCCGACATCGACCAGCCGGTCCGCGAAGACGAGCTCATCCTCACCCTCCTCAGCGGCCTCAACGAGAACCTCCACAACATTGCCAAGATCATCAAGACAAGAACACCCCTTCCCTCGTTCTTGGAATCCCGATCAATGTTGACCCTCGAAGAAGCCGATCTCAAGATTGCCAAACCAGGAAATGTGACTGCACTAATCGCCCCCAAGGTGCCCTCTTTCGGTGGTACCTCCAACAACATCCACCACAAAAAAGGCAAAGGCAAGAACAACCGTCGCGGCAACGGCGGTCATCCTCCTACTCCAAACATGGGGACTTTCCCCATGGGTTACAACCTCTGGATCGGCACCTTTCAGATGTGGCTGTCCCCTAACTCCGACGCCTACGACGGCGGCCATGGTCGCGTGCTCAACTTTGGCGCATTTGGTGGCGCCCAAGGTGGCGTCGGCATCCTCGGCGTGCGCCCCAACGGCGCACCTCAAGATTTCTTTGCACCCCATCATTTTGGGGCACACAGCACCGGCACGCCCTCGGCTTCATGGGATCAAGCGTCCTTCATCAACGCTATGAACACCATGACGCTGAGCAATCCAATTTTGCCACTTGATACATGGACTTAGGTGCATCGTCCCACCTCACTACCAACTCTGGTATACTCTCTAAAATCCACTCCACCCCACAAACCTCCACCAAAATCATGGTCGGCAATGGGACCTCCTTGCCTGTCATCGCCACCGACGACAAAACTCTTTACTCCCCCACACGCCATCTCTCCCTCTCAAACGTACTAGTGTCACCACACATTGTTGCCAACCTCATTTTAGTCCACAAATACACCACAGATAACTTTTGTTCAATTGAGTTTGACCCATGTGGTTTTTCTGTGAAGGATCTCTGGACCAAGGCAATAATTCACAGGTGCAATAGTACGAGAGATCTCTACCCGTTCCTCATGGCGTCCCCACCACCTCATCGCACCTTTGCTGCTCCACTCCACAATAATATGGCACCAGCTCCTTGGTCACATTGGCACCAAGGCCCTCTCTAATTTAAATTCCAATGCTGCTATTTCTGTGGACAATAAAATTGACTTGCCCTTGTGTTACGCATGTCAATTAGGATGGCATGTTCGCCTCCCTTTCTCTAAATCCTTGTCAAGAACTAGCAAACCTTTTGAGTTAATTCACTGTGATTTGTGGACATCTCCCATCACCAGCATCTCTGGGTTTAAATATTACCTTGTGTGTCTAGATGATTTTACACATTATTGTGTGTCTAGATGATTTTACACATTATTTGTGGACATTTCCCCTCAAACTAAAGTTTGACACGTTCACCACCCTAAAACATTTTCATGCATTCATACATACTCAGTTCCAATCCACAATCTAAAATATTCAATGTGATAATGGTCGGGAGTTTGACAACACCGCAATTCACTTCTTTCTCCATACGCATGGCATCCACATTCGCTTCTCCTGCCCCCATACCTCCCAACAAAATGGCAAAGCCGAACGCATCATTCACACTACAAATAACATCATGTGTTCCCTACTGATCCAAGCCTCCATGCCTCCCCCTTATTGGACTGAAGCACTCAATACAGCCACCTACCTCTTAAACAGACACCCCACAAAAACCCTCAACAACTCTACACCATTCGAGACTCTCTTCCGATCGCCTCTATCATACGATCACCTTAGAGTCTTCGGTTGTCGCTGCTACCCCAACCTGTCAGCCACCATGTCACACAAACTCGCACCACGCTCATCCGAGTGCGTGTTTCTCGGTTACCCAACCAACCACAAAGGCTACAGATGCTTGAACCTCGCCACAAATCGCATTATCATTTCAAGACACTTTGTGTTCGACGAACTAACCTTCCCGTTCGCCGCACGCACAACAACGTCATCTACCTCCACATACTCTTTTTTGGATGCAGATGAAAACCTGGAAGCGCCCTAGGCGACACCATCCTCACCAAATTAGGCACCAATGGTGGCGCCCGAACATCACCACCATCAGCTTGTTGGTGGCACCACGACGGTGCTGCGCACTGTCGAGCCGCTTTGTGCGGACACAGCACACCGTCGCACCTCCATTCCCAATATCGGCGCCACTGGTGGCCCCCTGTCACCACTTTTGGTCCCGGTGCACATCTCCGCGCCCCACCGCGACCCGCTTGCGCCGAGCTCCGGGTCTACTCTTGACGCGGCGAAGGGGTTAGGCCGCAGCCATCGTCAGTGGCACCCTGCAATACGGCCCCGATCGCCCCATATCCTTTGAAGAACCCCTGCGATGTCGACCCGCCAACAACGACGTCCTCATCCCGTGCTTCAGTTGCGCCCTGCGCCGCCCGCCCAACAGCAACCCCAACCGCGCCCCCTACGCCCCAAGGGCTACGTAGGAGAGGACCCCCAACACACCCAATGGCCACCCGGAGCAAGACCAAACACGTCCTTAACCTGTAGGTGTCCTCCATCGAAAATCCCTCCCCAATGCCAAGTACCTACCGCGGTGCCTCAATGATCTACACTGGCGTGCAGCCATGGTCGACGAGTATACCGCTCTCATCGGCAATCGCACATGGGATTTAGTGCCTCCGCCTCCACGTGCCAACATCGTCTCCGGCAAATGGATCTACCGCCACAAGTTCAACTCCGACGGCACACTGGCACGGCACAAAGCCCGTTGGGCTTTTCGTGGTTTCGTACAATAGCCCGGCATCGACTACGACGAGACGTTCAGCCCCGTCGTCAAGTCGACTACAATCCGCACGGTCCTCTCCATCGCCGTCTGCAACAACTAGCCAGTACACAAACTAGACGTCAAGAACACCTTCCTCCATGGCACCTGACGAATACTCGTACCATGGGTACCCCAACGGCCCGGGGTAACGAACGGACCGCCCCAAGACCGACTCCGACCAAAGGCCCCGTGGGCCCACGAGGCACGCTCGTCCCCGACCTGACGAGCTGCCTCGCGCTCGTCCCCGACCTAACAAGCTTCTCCAAGCTTGTCTCTGACTCGATGGGGCGGCCGAGCCCCGCCACAGGTCGGGCTCCTCACAAGCTCTGACCAAGCTGAAGCGATCTCCACCGCGGGCCACGTGTCGGGCCTCCGCCAGCCATTAGCCACGTGCCCTTGAGACACAACGGCTCAAAGTGATCAGACGGCGGTGGCTCCTTCCGAGGTAGCGAGGAGGTTGCCGGTCAAGCTCGGTCTCAATCGTTCAGACACGCACAGTGTGAGGGTGCGCTCCCTCCCGAGGCAACGTCAGCGCCTGACAGACTTGCAGAGGGCAGGTGCGCTGTTTCCCAATGGAACGGCCAACTGCTCTGCTCTAAGAGACCACCAACCCAGCGAGGGATGAAGCGGAGGCTGACCAGTCGCCGAGACAGAGGGCCAGAGCTCCCAGCACTGCCTAGATCATCTCATCTTCTCCTCTCCCAACTTTCCATGTAACCTGCCCCCCTCCGGCTATATAAGGGGAGGCGGGACCCTCTGGGAGAGGGGGCGCCCTTCTCTGGATCTTTACGAATAGGCATTTCTAACTCTCACGTTCTTGAGCTCTCAAGCCCCCGCTTGTAAAAACCGTGCAGCCATCTGCATCTAAAGCAATACATCAACACCGCACGAACTGGAGTAGGGACATTCGGCCCGAACCAGTATACACCTTGGACTCCCGAGTCTAACCATTCAAGGAGAGGGAACGCGCGGCCCCTTAGACTTACAAATCCACTCGCGGTGTTCAAACACCGACACCCTTCTTGCCAAACAAAGTCTCGCCAACTCTCTGCGGGTTTAAATCGACCCGACAAGCCCGACCATGTGTGCTGCCTCAACAAATCCTTGTACGGACTGGAACAAGTTCCATGAGCCTGGTACAGCCGGTTCCAGCACTTCATCACCTTCGTCGGATTCAGCAACTCCAAGTCGGACTCCTCGCTCTTCGTCTACGCCAAAGGATCCAACATGGCATATCTGCTTCTCTACATCGATGACATCATCCTCTCAGCATCGACATCGACTCTACTCCACCAAGTCATCACGGCTCTCCAAAATGAGTTCTCCATGACTGACCTCGGCCCTCTCAACTACTTCCTCGGCATCACGGCAACACGCTCCGAAAGGGGCATCTTCTTGTCACAAGACAAGTACGCTGTCAAAATTCTATATAGGGCCAACATGACCGACTGCAACCCCTATGCCACTCTGATTGAAGCTCGATGCAAGCTGTCTACAGCCGCCGGTGACCCCGTCCCCAACCCAACTCTCTATCGGAGTTTGGCTGGCGGGCTACAGTACCTCACATTCACCCGCCCCGACATCACCCATGCCGTACAACAAGTCTGTCTACACATGCACGACCCGCACGAACAACACTTCCTGTTGATCAAGCGGATCCTCCGATATGTCATGGGGATTCTACACTTCGGCCTCCATCTGACACGCGATTCCTCCCACGACCTCGTCGTCTACTTCCGACGCCGACTGGGTCGGCTGCCCCGACACATGGAAGTCCACCTCTGGCTACTATCTCTTTCTCGGCGATAACCTCATCTCCTGGTCATCCAAGCGACAACACATCGTGTCTCGATCTAGTGCCGAAGCAGAGTATAGAGGTGTCACTAACGCCGTCGCCGAAGCTTGTTGGCTGCGTCAACTCCTTCTCGAGCTCCATCGCCCCCTACAAAAGGCCACGATCGTCTACTTCGACAACATTAGTGCAGTATACATCTCCACCAACCCGGTCCAGCATCAGCGGACCAAATATGTGGAGATCGACTTGCACTTCGTTCGTGAACGCGTCGGTCTTGGAGACGTTCGCGTTCTCCATGTTCCAACCACACTCCCGTGCACCGACATCTTCACCAAGGGACTGCCAACTGCCGTCCTCACAGGTTTTTGGTCCAGTCTCAATGTCTGCGCTGCTCTCGGTTGACACTGCAGGGGCTGTTGGGATATTCTTTCCTGATTTGCAACGAGCCATATCTCTTCAAATATGGCTAGTTATTATTGCTAATTTCCTGATTAGTGCTGGTCATTATAGCCGACCAATCATAGCTATTTTACTATATATATTCTATACAGTCTTTCAATAGAAATTATCAAGAGAAATCATCCTTAAATATATATGCGCGATCCAATCTGGACGGTAAAGAAAGGAAAATTAATCAATAGGACCTAGGACCTATCCGAAAAATTCCCTGCACCACTTTTCTCTGACCCCATCCGGACCGCAAAAGCTTCATCGGACGGCTCACGAGAGAACACCCCTGGGGTCCACGTCGGCCCCCTCTGCCACCAGACAACCCCGCCGAAGACCACTCCGGCCACGGCAGCCCCACCTCCTGCGCGCTCCGCCTCATGTATGTCCCACCGCGCGCGTAATCCTCTCCCGCCGGAGGAGGCGTCGCGCCGCAAGAGCAGTGGCAGCCTCGGTGGCCACGCCAAGCTGTTCCGCTGAAGGAAAGGGGAGGAAGGAGAAAGGAACTCGAGGAGTTGGGAGGGAGGCGGAAGCAGCGGTGAGCGGGTGAGTTAATGGCGTTATTTTTCAGTTCTGGAGGAACGAATTGCCCAATCCTAATCCTTTCTTTGGCGTATTATGTGATGACGCTGAAGATTTCTTTGCTACTGTGTTAGTTTAGTTATAACTTATGCGCATGATTATGCGAAGGCGAAATCTTTGTGACTATGACCAATAGGGTTGGATTTCTTGGAGAAAAATTTCCGGATGTTTGGTGTAGTCCCAAGCGCATGAGTCGAATGATTGGGAATCTTGCCATGCATGCCAGGAATCGAGTTTTCATTGGAAAATTATGGGTTTATGGGTTTATATTCTGAAGGATTTTGAAGGGCCTTTTTATTCAGTTAAAAAGGAATTCAAGGATTGCAAATTTTGGGCTGTGAAAATTGCAGTTATGGACAATATTACAGTGGTTCTAGCACCTTGCGAACTAAAGACCAAAATTGTTTCCGGGAATTTGGTTGTTATTTATAGCTAACAACTTTTCACATATGATAGCATCGATCCTCTCTATAACAATCGGCTTATTCCGTACAAGCTAAACTATCAAAGTTTGTCTTTACAATTTTTTTCAACTGAAATCAACTGCTTGTCTCTGATGCCGTAATTTTCTTTTTATGTTTTGTTTGCTGCAGTCCTATCTGAAGATCATGAGATCAGTCTTTCACCCCTTTGATTTGCATATGGTACAGTCTCGAGTAAACACCATTGCTTGCCGAGACCAACGTTTCATGGCTGCCCATCTCGACCACCTCACCTTTGTCCATCACAACGATCAGATGTGCGTTGGTGACTGTGGACAACCGATGTGCAATTGTGATACTTGTGATCTTGCACGATAGCTCACCGTTGTTTTTCCACCCCTTTGCACCCAGGGAACTCATCACCACCCTCTCAGATTCACCATCAAGAGCGCTTGTCGCCTCATCTAGTAGCAGTATGACGGGCCTCTTCAATATAGTTCTTGCAATAGCTATCCTCTGCTTCTGTCCTCCGGAAAGTTGGCTTCCTTTGTCCCCAACCACCGTGTCATACCCGTTTGACAGGCCGCTGATGAACTCGTGGATGTTTGCCTCCATTGCAGCCTCAACTATTTCTGTTTCCGACGCACCTTCGTTTCCATAGCTGATGTTCTCTCTTATAGACAAGTTGAACAAGATTGGCTCTTGCTGAACTAGTCCTATCTGCTTTCTCAGGCACCTCAGATTGTAGTCTCTGATGTCCTTACCATCAACAAGTACTTGTCCTTTGCTAGGATCATAGAATCTTAGCAGAAGTGCCAACACTGTGGATTTTCCTGAACCGCTTGGGCCGACCAATGCGACCCTCTGGCCTGGTTCAATAGCTAGACTGAAGCCATCTAGTATGATCACTTCTGGCCTTGAGGGGTAGCTGAAGCTGACATGTTGAAACTCAATGTCGCCTACAATCCTGTCTTCACTAGGCCCTTTTGGTTCATCTGGCTCAATCCGTGTTTCTCTGTCGAGTATGTCGAGTGCAGGATCCAATATCGCGATGGCTGACATGACCATAGGGATCAAGGACCATAGCTCTGTGATGGAAGGTATTGTCATTGCAAATGTTTGGTATGACCTTACACAGTTTGCAAATGTTGCTAGGTTCTTGTCAAGTAGCACAATTGTGTAACTCAATGCGATGGCATGTGTTGCGTTCCACAAACAGAGGGCAATCCCTTGTACTGCGCCGTACTTAATACTCTCAATCCTGCTTATCTGCATTGGTTCTTGCAGTGACAAATCTGCTTTCTTGAGTATTTCATCTTCCTGAACAAAAGACGCCACAGTACGAATGTTGCTAACAGCCTCTGAAGTGAGTGAGATGAGCTTCCGGTGGGACGTAGAGGTGTCAGTGGCAAAACCTTTTGCTGACCTGACTTGTACAAGGCCAGCAATAAAGTGACACGGCATCATAGCCCATGCAACTAGACCCATCCTCCAGTTCACTATTGTGCTTAACCCTGTTGCTATCAAAATTGAAGAGATACATTGAACAATGACAGCCATTCGATCAGATATAATGGTTTTAATCATGGAGGTGTCACCAACAACACATGAGGTCAGGAAGCCGACGCTGTTCTTCGGTTGTTCAAACCAACCTATTTCATTCCGTAGAACAACTGCGTTTTTTAAAGAGAAATGCTGTTACATCCTAAACAATAACAGACTCTATAGTTCTATACTAAATGCACCTTGTGAGAGATACAAAACTTTATGTTCGGGTGTCAGACCTGAAAAGAGGGTCTCCCTTAGGTTATTCATTGCCGTTTCTCCGACCAGGCCATATATATAGTGCTGGAAGATGTTACTGAAAAATGTTAGCAGCCCGATTAGGAACAAAATTATCGAGTACTTTCCGATTATTCTCTTTGCATCTGGCTCAAAGTATGCTATGCCAACAGTCATGATGAAGAAAGCAAATATAGGCCTGGAGACCCCTGAGATTGCTGCTGCTGTGGAGCCCAGCAGAACCTTTCCGGGCACCAGTTTAAAAGTTCCAAGGAATATTCTGTGGAAAGCAGATGATCTCTTTCTGATCTCTTGCTTCGGTTGCTTTGAGGTCAGTTCTAGTTTATTCTCTTCATGTTCAGCGAAAGATTTTTCTTTGTATTCTCCATTGTCCTGTTCTTCTTCGTCCTGATCAGTAAATCTGTTTTACCAATCAATATAAACGAATGAGTAAACTATCCTCTTATTCCAAGTAACCAAGTTAGATACCAGTTGTCTAGTTGCAGAAAAAAATGTATTTTCAGCTTTACATGGGTGCGTCTTCTGGCATGTATGGCATATAATACTTTTCATTCATAATTGCACGTGTACAGTGCCACGATGGATTCCATAAGTGAACATTACACATTTTGAAAAAAAAAGTGTGCGATTTATTGCATTTACCTTTTTTCACTCTTGCCAGATTCCTTCTCTAGATTTTGCATATTGCATACACTCGAGTAGAATGTACTTTTCTTCAGCAATTCTTCGTGTGTTCCAGATTGAGCTACTCTTCCATTCTCCACAACAACAATCTTGTCTGCATCTATGATTGTTGACATTCTGTGGGCAATCAGGATAACAGTCCTCCCTTGCATGGCTCTGTCAAGAGCTTCCTGAACTAGCTTCTCTGATTCTGAATCAAGTGCACTTGTGGCTTCATCAAGAAGAAGAATTGGAGGATCTTTTAGAATAGCCCTTGCAATCGCTATTCTTTGTTTCTGACCTCCTGATAGTTGCACACCTCTTTCTCCTACCTGCAGTGATTCATAATAAAGCATTGGAACTATGCTTACTATTTTCTAGATCTGGTATCTAACTAAATTTTCTATAAAATTAGCTATTTTTAATTAGCATATGTAACAAATTGCAGCTGTTCTAATTAATTTCTTAGTACATGTACTTCCTGGGGGGCATCTAAAAGCAGTATACCAGTGCCGAACTTGAAAGTTAGTCTCCATTTTTGTAAATCTATTTAAAACTATGTGTCAATAATTTGACATTTTGATTCACAACCATAGAAAACAGAGAGATTTGTGAGGTTTCACTAGTCTTTGCTTCATGAACATAAAGTCTTACCTCAGTTAAGTATTGGTTTGGAAGTTTGGATATAAAAGAGTGCACATTAGCTGTTTTTGCTGCTTCAATTATCTCTTCATCAGTTGCATCCATTTTGCCAATTCTCAAGTTATCCATGATAGTACCAGAAAATAGTGACGGTTCTTGAGAGACTGAACCTATATTTCTCCTCAGGGACTTCAGATCAAGTTCCTTAATGTTTTGGCCGTCAATAAGAATATCGCCTGCATTAATACACGATCTTACTAACACGAGCAAAACCTGGAAGTTTATATTCTGTGCATCTTGTTTTGGAAAATTGGATTCTGTTTGACGTGCCAACATCTCATTTCTATGTTTGTGTAGAATTTATGCGAAGAATGTAATATAAAGTTGTAAACTCAAGCACTCCTGGACACAAGCAAGCACACCAAATGAAGAATATACATCTCAACAAATATTTATGCAGAGATAGAGAGTGTCCTAGAAGCTTACCTGATGTAGGGTCGTAGAACCTTTGAACCAGAGAAATCACAGTGCTCTTCCCACATCCACTGCTCCCCACTAAAGCCACAACTTTGCCTGCCGGCATAGCCAGCGAGAAACCTTGGAGAATTGGCTTGTCCTCACGGGATGGATATGTGAAATCCACCTCTCGTATTTCAATATCTCCAATGACCTTCTCTAAGATTATTCCAGCTGATTCATAACTTATCGCCGGATTTCTTTTGATAACCTTAAATACTTCTTTACCAGCAGCTTTTGCTTGACTGAAGGCCTGAAGATCTGGTGCTGCATTTGAGATATATCTGAAATCACAGGTAAAAACATCAGCCATATCAACTTCATAAAATTAAATTTTTTGGAAGAATTCTAATTTAGGATAACCATGCCAATTGCTAGAAAGATAATTCTCAGTATTACATAGCACCGGAGAGGATGTTTATGACGGCAGCAATTGTTTCACCCCCTTTCGCATATCTTCCGATTACTGCAACTGCTCCAACATAGATTGTCAATGAATATGAACAGAAAGTTGCGATCTGTAACATTCCCAAACCTAGTCCTTTTGTCATTGCCTCTTTCTTGCTTAGCTTGTATTGATAGTCCATGCATTTGATGAAGGATTTCATCGCTGAGTTTTCTCCAACAAATGAGAAGACAGTCTTGATATGTGAGAGAGTCTGCGCACGAATGTATTATATGATTACAAATTTAATATGGTAGACATACTTAATTCTAACAGTGCATTCATTTGGTACCTGTTCTACAACTGTGGTTGCTTCGGAGACCAAAACTATTCTTGTCATCGACATGCCAATCATCATTTTTGCATATGTTGCTCCAACCACAAGAAGCATAGGAACAACTAGCAGAGAGAGCATACCCACCTCCCAGCAGCACACAAAGGCAACAATGACAGCGACTAGGAATGTGGAGAAATTTGACATAAAGTGACCCATCTGAGGGGGAAAACAAGGTAGTTCGTGTTTATGATTTGTATCATTAAACAAACTTTTTGTAATTCAGTTTGGATTATCGAAACATTCAGTGAATGTTATAAAATGCAAACTGATACCTTCTCACCAATTGCATCTTGTATGACACTCATGTGGTTGGTTGCTCCAGCTATGATGTTCGCAGTGGTTAAGTCAGTGTCAAAAGCTCCGACATCTTGACTGAGCACTGCTCTCAGATATGCCATCCGCATGCGTGCCATTTGTCTCTGACTTGTATACATCCAACATGCAATTTCTGCAGCAGGATCGTTGTGGCTAAAAGGTAAGATAATTTATTGGAATATGACTAATGCTATTCATATTGCTCGCGTTCCCATCATGTGGTGTTTTCTTGTTACTGCACGTGTGGACAAGTAATTACATAGGGAATGGCGTTACTATGAAAGTCTTCTCTTTTACCGTCGTAAGCTTTGTTTTCTCTGCACATTGCTTTGTGTTGTGACGAGCTGCTACTTGGTTCGAACTTTGAAGTCATAGTATTTGTCCAGTTTTCTTCAGGTGGCTACTAGAAAATGTCTGCTTAAGGCATCTGACAAAAACTGATAAAATTCTAGCCAGATCGAACCATTTTCTTTCTAACTTCACCGATAATGTCAAGGAATCCCCTCGATTCAGCACTTTAACCTAAGCTCAATCCAAAGTCACTTGGTACCATCCTTCTACTGCTTTGAACTCGCTCAAACTCTGGCTTACATGCAAACTTGCAAAGAATGTCAGGTAGAAGCTAATTTAAGCTAGTTCAGGTCCTACCTAATTTGACTGAAACTTGGATGTTATGCAGGTTTACTATTTAAAATAATTTGTATTCCTATACAGACGTTTCACTGCAACTGTGCTGTCAGGTTTTATTAGTTCGGTTGTCTTCACATATTCTCAAAACAATCATTATCCTATATATAAGTATTCGCTTTTTATTGTGCTTGCATGTTGACTACGTGAAGTAATTCTGTTGTTCTTCACATACACTCAATACTTCTCAAATGGTTTATTTCATTGTGATTTTCGGACTTACATAGATTCCTTCAGACCTCCACTATGCTTTTTGTTTTAGGGCATAACTGATAAGTAATAATTTAACTCACCAATCATTCCACCAGGAAGTGTAACAATCGCCAAGGACCACATATATGGAATTAACTACAAACAAGAACAACAAAAATAAACACTGTTAATGTCATAACCTACAGTTCTTTTCCTTCAATAAAATCAGATAAGAGAAATTTTACAGTGCATTAAACTAGTAATATATGGTGGGTAGTAGAAATTAGATTTAGTCATTAATTATTGAAGGAATTACTATTACTCTACTACCGGAGGAATTATAAATAGATATCACCTAATGTGGTCTATTGAATCGAAAAAAATAAATAGTGTATATTGAATTTAGTGTACATATAAGAGCTCTAAAGAAAGCCCATTCAACATAAGTTACATAACCAAATGGTATTTCATATGATAGCTTGAAAATACTTCGGATAGAAGGTAATTAACCTTAGAAAGTTCATGGACCATGTCTTCCCGATCGCCTATGTTGTCCCCGAACGCGTCGACAGCCTTCCCAAGAATGTAAAACGACATCGCAGGCGCCATGCCATGTATGAAGGACCCCATGGTCCCCGACACCATGAGCAGCCAATCCAGTGTATCGGCGTAGCAAAGCAGGCCGAAGAACGGGAATGGCTCCTCCGCAGCCGCTGTTTCCGGCGCCGGCGATGTGCTTTCCTCGTCATCCACACTGTCGGGTTTGGACGATTTGACAGGGAAGTCCTTCTCGTTGGTGAGTGCCATTGTTCCTGTCAGCCTTTCGATACTTTGCAGAAGAGTACCAGGAGGACTGAGCTATATATATATAGAAGCCGAAGCTCCATTGGTACTCTCAAGGATCCTATGTTGAACTACTTCAGCCTGGATCAAATGACATTAGTTTATTGGATCGGTCTTAGCGGCTATTATTCTCAAATCAAAACTGTGTTGCTGACATGATGCAGCATGTCAACCTGTGCGTAACCGAACTCACATGAAGTGAACTAGTATTTTTTTTTCGAGGGAGGTGTGAAACTTTAATTATGCACTCGAAGTCACATCATTGTTAAATACTAAGCATGAACCTTTTGTTGTTGTAAACAAATTGTAGGGACATGAGACAACTTTGTTTTCATCTACGGATTACATAAAGTTCGGCCAGTTGCAGTCTAATCCATATTTGCAATTCCACTTCTGGTGAAGGCCACTCCATAGGAATCGGATCCTTCCAAATTCCAATTAAATAAACATTCTAGCTTCCTAGTATAAATTCATGATGCTCTTCTAAACATCTCCGAAGTTTCTCTTGCATAATAAATTACAGATTATGTCTACCAGATCAAGGTGCCTAGTAATAAGCAAAGTAGTTTCCATTGCAAATCTTAATCCACCCTCAACGGTGATATGTCTGCAAGGTTATCATGTGTGATTTTATAGAGTTTTTAACCCATGGGGGTTGGGAGGTACCATCAAGTATCACCAAATTACTTTGTTCTCCATGGCATATTTTTCTACTCAAAATATTTTTTTTATGAAAATAGATTTTGCGATGGTTTTCAGAGTTTCTTAGACAGAGCTTAGTTCAATACTTGATGCCGCAGCTCACAGGGAACTAGCACAGTCCTAATTCCTTGTACTCCCAAAATCTGGTGATCAATCTAGCATGCGTCTGTTGGTTAGTCTCGTATTGCCTAGGAATAATAAGTTGGAATTTTTTTAATAATATATATTTTAATAATATTTGCAAAAAAATGATAGAAATACCTACCAGCAGGGCACGTTTCTGTCTCTATTTCATTTGGCGGCAGAGTCCTGTCACCAAATGAAATGACGACATGTGTTTTGGTCATTTTTTTGCTGCAAATTATTTGTGCAATTTTTTTTGTGCTCAGAATTGTCGACATATTATTTGTATAAAATTTATTGCTGTCCCATTTAAAATGGAGGGAGTGTTTGTTTTTTTGAAATTGTATTTTGCATGAAAATATTGACGTACAATGCATTAGAGGAGGATAGCGCCGACGTTCGAAAAAAGCATGGGAAAATTCCTTGCGGTTTTGTCGATTGACAGTGGAATTGTTGTAGTGTGATGTCTCTTCGGTGCGGTGAAGCAAGTGCGAATTGAAAAATGAAAAGATTGATGACATCGGTAACAAGCTAGAAAGAAATGACAAACAAACAGTAATTAAGAAAAAGTATAGTAATAACATGACATAGAAAATAACATCGTGGACATAGTATGACATAGCTTGACATAGAAAATGACGAAAGAGACATGGCTCGATGACACGAACGAAACACGAACGAAAACTACAATTAAGGTACATGTGCGTCTTTTGAATTGAAAAAAAGTCATGCTTGCTGTCGTAAACCTTATATAGAAGGATCCATCGGCGCCTTCCCCTTTTATTTCACGAGGCTTAGTGCCTTGGCTTTCTTCCGATTACTCCTATAAACATCCACCCTAACAGTTTCCAGGTGCGATCTTAGGCTCCTCTCACGCGCGTGACTATGCCGCTTCGGCTTTCTCTTTCATCTTCTTCATATGTGCCTGAAGCTCATCTTGTGCCTTCTAGAAGTGCGCTTCGTTAGGGCAGGGGTGCGGTGGCTTTGGTTTGTCTTCCGCGGTCTGAGGCTCGGGCTTTCGCTCGGGCGCTACTGGGTAGCGCAGGTACTTAGTGCGTTTGTAGAATGCCCTGTCGTACTTGTCAGGCCTATTGATCCATTGGAAGAAGTAGCATATAACATTTCATTTTTGAGCTATATTAAAATTTCCTCATTTTCCAAATATTTTGTGATTTTAAAATTTCCCTCAAGTGTAATCAAATCAAATTGAAATAAATTTTGAAGTTAAAATGGGTTCAAATCAATTTATCTAGGTTTTAAATGTTTAAAAGTATTTTTGAGAAGTTTTTGGAATTTTTCCCAACTTATTTGCTATTTATTTCGCCCTTTTTGGATTTTTTGGAATTTCTTTAAATGAAAAACCCTTTTTAATTCCTAAATCGCGTGTGGGCTGCCTTTTCCTTCGACCCACTCCCCTTCCACATCTTCCCAGCCCTGTCCCTTTTTTTTCGTGGCCCAATTTCCCTCTGCACAGCGCTGGCCTATCTCTGCACCTCAGCCCAGTTCACTGGCCTAGCTCGCTCTGCGCCTGTAGCCCAACCCGCTTAGCCCTTATTGCGAAACCCCATACCCCGACCGTTGGATAATGATCCTGCGGTTAGGTTTGTGCCGTGTCGCTCTGGCATCATGCGCCGTCGGATCGACGAAGCTTGGATGGCCCGGATTGTGCTACGTCGTCCAGTCGTATTGCGCCGCGATTTCCGCGCTGAACTAGGACGTCAAGGCCCTATTTATTGCGCTGATCCCCGAGCCGTTTTCCCCGTCTCGTGCCACACGTTTTGCCATAGATAGCCATGCCTGAGTCACCGCAACCGTTGCACAGTTGCTCGTCGGAGTGTTTTGGTGCGCCGCCGCGTGTTTCTTCGTTTCGTCGCCGTCCGCCACATCTTCGTCGGAGCAAAGGCCAGATTCGGCTTCGTCGCCGTCTCATTGTTCAGATCAATGCCTTCATGTGATAACCCGGGGGGTTATCAGTTTAATTAAAGAGTTAATTAAACATTAAAAGTGATTAGGCAAGATAATAAAATGTAAGGATTAGAGAATGCCGTCAGTCCCGCGGTGAAAGTAACATTCATTGAGGTACCCGATCTGTCTGGGACCCAGACAGACACCTCTCGATATTTTTCGGGGTTCATCATTCGGCGCTTTAGACTTACCTGGTACGGTATGCGGGTACCGTTAGAAAGATTGCGTAGATAATGACGATAGTTCCCATATAGCCAATAGAGGCAGTAACCAGTTCAAGGGCAGAATAGTCATTTGCCAAAGTTTCCAAGGCCATAAAACCAGCCGAGCTAGCCAATCAGAAGCCAACCAAGACACTCCTGTCCCCTATTTCGCCACACATACCGAGAGCCACACCAAGCAACCAGTGCTTGTGTTCATCCAAGAACACAATCCAACCGTAGGCAACCGAAGGTAGGAAGGGAGGAGCACCAAAAGAAGGAGGCGAGTGAGATCCAGAAGAGGGAGGCAACAACGTCCAGAAGCCAAGAGTATCGGAGGTCTAGAAGGCAGCTCGACCAAGAAGGGAGCCGCACCTCTGCAACATCTTCTTCCTCATCCCCAACCTCATCTTCAAGTGCTCAGCCCTACATCCAAGACCCAGATGCACACTGCTAACCCTAGAAATCAGGATCGCTACAGTACCGGGTAGCACATCCAGGGAATAGATCGGGGTAGCAGGCAACCAATGGGGCATGGTAGGGGGTAGATCAGGTCTCCCTCGAGGTTCTCAGTCGCTGGGGGAAAACCACTAGTGTAGTATCTGTTCTTATGCTAAAGCCACCCAACGATTCATCATAAAACCCTCCTTTCTAAGCAACAAATCATCTCCCACAAAATGTGTATCAGAATAAAAATCGGAGGGTAGAAACCCTAGCTTCAGTAGAATGGAAGGGGAGGGAGAAGGAGCGACGACACCCTGTGCTGCCGTCGGCCAGAGAGGGGTACCAATGGGCCAGCTCAGACGGTCAGTGGCGCAGGCAGGGGAGGGGTCGAGCCGCGATGGGTCGTGGCCATCCTGGTCTAGAGCGGCACCGAGCCGCGTGGAGAGCCAGAGGCGGGCTAAGCCGCAGCGCCGCGTGAGAGGGCGTCCGGCCGGACCGGCGCCAAACCATGGAGGAGAGGGAGGCGCGCATGGAGAAGGAAGCCAACGAGGAGAGCGAGAGAGGAGTAGAGAGAAGGAGGAGCGGTAGAAGCATCGCTTGGCCGGTAGGGAAAAGAGAGAGCGGCGGGCGTTCGGCGAGCGAAAAAGAAGCTTCGGCCGAACCAGAGAAAAAGAAAGATAAGGGGAAAAAAAGAAAAGAAAAAGAGAAGAGAAGAAGAAAGAAAAGAGAAGGAAAAAAAAGGAAAGAAGAGAAAAAGGTAGAGGTAGAAAAATAATCTGTCTGCGAACTGCGTTGATTCTGTTGATCAATCAACGGATCGTGTAAAAATCGTCAAAGTGAACTCATGTTAATTGTTAGTTGTGCCAATATAAAAATTGAACATCAGATCATATTCGGTCTTCCAAGTTAAATAAATGAAACTTAAATGCCTTAGTGTATTATGTTGTTTGGTCTCTCGACACAATCGTCCCGCCAATCGAACCAACCTTCGAGCGAGGTCTAACCAATCAATATTATACCAGGCAAGATTCCTCGATCATCTTTTATTAAATGAATTTCAATGCTTTTGTATAATACTCATATCATTACTACATCAAAAATCTACTTGAAAAAGGAATGTCTAAGCGGATGTGGATGATGGTGTTGTGGTGTTGGGAATGATAAATGAAACCGAGTTGCGGTTTGGAAATGGAAAACGGTTGTGATGGAGTTTATAGTCCGCGAATGGAGTCGTGGACTGTTTATTAGAAATCATTATGGTGGGTAGAGGGTGCCAAGAAAAGCAAGAGTTGCCTGTATCGTTGGGGCCCTCTACATGGCTAGCATATAAGGTCAAACACCTACACTCGGTCAATGAGTCGTATTTCAGTGTCAACCATAGCGAGATAAATCGCTGTCAGAAAAGGTTGTCCTATGAAAGTATTACGATCTCCACATTGGGTAAGGAAATTATGATCGAGCTGGGAAATGCCGAGATGACCCAGGGGGACGTGAGATGAGAGTGTGATGATGAAAGGTGAGAGGGGCGGTATATTTGAAGCCCGTGGTGTACTGCCGGAGGTGTCGGAGTACAACTATATCTGTGGGTGTGGGATGACCTAGTTGAGGCTCCCCACTCGAGTGCAGGGTTGGAGATCTAATACCAGATTAGCAATAAACGTTCTAGAGCCTCTGTGGTGGAGGCCGTTACGGGTAAAGTGACACGAACCTGCGCAGGGTCAAAATCTTGAAGTCAAGCCTGTCTCCTGGATTGGAGGCTACGGAAGCTAAGTCTGTCTCATATACGGGTGCTAGTAGTCAATTTTCAATAATTAAAACTTCCAACCTTTAGAGAAAACTAAAAACCTAATGTTGTTAAACTCATATTTGGAGGAAAGGAATTGGATGGAGGAGAGAAAATCATCCTAATGCATTTGTTATCTAATGCTTGCTGAATACTTTGTACTCACTCTCGTATTTCCCCCTTTTCTAGAAGGAGATCCTGATGGATCAACATTTGAGGCTGAGGATGAAGTCTATTCCTAAGATCACTTCCAGGGTTATCAAGATGATGGCTCAGAGGGCTATTATTATGCTGACTACTACCAGGAGTACTAGGAATTTCTATAGTCTTTATTATGCAACTAGAAGATATCTAGTATGTTCAGGCAATAGTCGTACTCTTTTGTTGTATAGGGAAGTATTGTAATCCTATGTAATGGACATATAGCCATGCGTGGCTTAACAATGAATATATTTTCATGCAGTCTCTAATTATTTTTCTACTGCAACTCTCTGAACACGGCATAGTAGCTGGTAAAGTATTGGATTCCCAATATTTTACTGGCGGCTGTGCCGAGATTCGTGTAATTAACTTAAGGGTAATGACAGTGTTACTGTCGGTACCCTGGGCTAATTATACGGGTCGCCACACTTCATGAGTCAATTCCGTGGAGGTATCGCCGAGGTCTTCATTGTCTTCTCAATATCCGGTAAAGCACTGCCGTCGTCCATCACCGCCGTATTCTCAGCCGATAGATCCGTCGAGGGACGCCGGATGTGTGTCACGTGGCATGATCCACATCGTGCCACGTGTTGAGACCATGTCATCGGCTGTGGGTCCGCGTGGCGGCCGCCCTAGCCGTGCCACGTAAGCCGCCTTGTGGCAGCCGTACTGGTGCATACATCAGCTGCCACATTAGCCCTATCAGCCACGTGGGACGCCATGTCATTCCCAAGCCGCCAGGGGCTCCGCTACGTCGCCGTATCGCCACATCGACTCCCCTCCCTCTCGGTGAACTTGGTCCATATGCGCCGAGTCTATGACACTGGCCCCACGTGTCAGCCCTAATTTCTTTTTCTTTTCTAGAAATCCCAAAAAATCCAACAAATCACAGTGCACCACGTGTCGAACATTGTTCATTCTCTCTCCATTTTCTATTTTTCTGATTTTTTTATCAAAGCCACTTCTGAGCACAGTTCAAAATCTCGGCAAAATTTTGGAAACTTCGTCCGAGATTTCGGATTCCAGCCGGGTATGACCTGGCTAATTAATTTATGCGTCTCGTTATTAGCTTCGCCAGTTGGTGGGTGTCAGATGGAAACAGGCGCAAGAGGGGGCTTCCGACTGGGCAGATAGAACCCTTTAGCAGTGAAACCTTAGTAGGCGAGGTTAATAGCGGGGTTGTACATTGTAAATGCCTTGTCATGATCTCTCTGCCGACACACCAAAGGAAGTGTGTTAATAGCTTGACAACAAGAGATCATCATGTCTTGTGGATAAAGCAGTACACACTCTGCAGAGTCAAAACTACTTAAGTAGCCGTGCCCACGGTCAAGGGCGGGCAAGGTGCGCTTTCACATTGTAGATTCTGGTTTTGTTTTAAATAAAAATGATGGTTTGGGAATCCGTGAGTAGTTGAAGATCTCGGGTTATGGTTTGACAGATGGAGCTAGTCAGGTAGATGGAACCTGTTTTAGTTGTCTTATTAACTTCAATTATTGCAACTACATTTAGTCAATTGATGCTTTGTGAAATTACCAGTTGTATTTAAAGTTAAATATTGCTTTACGCTAAATAAGCCATACTAAGCCTTCAATTGTTTAGCTTTGCATATAGTTATCATGCATTATGTTTTCAAGACTTGCGGAGTACATTTTGTATTCACCCTTGCAATATTCCAACTTTCCACATAAGAGTGCGCAGAAGCAGGAGGTGACTACGAGTTATTTGCTTGTGGTTAAGATGAAGGCGATCTGTTTTACTAGGATGCGTACCTCAGTCGATTGCCTGTTAGGCAAATGGATGGGCTTGTCTTGCTGCTATGTATTTCGTTTTCGTTGTTTCTTCATTGAACTTAAGCCATATGGTTGTTTATTTGTAATGGTTGGCCATGAAGCCGGTACCTTTTGCTTAATTAATATTATTTTATTCGTGATATGGATGTGTTATCATCGTTGTTTCCACTGTGTGCACTAGCTTGATCCTGGACTAGTTCGGTTATACACAGAGGGTTCGGATTTGGAAATCTGGTCCCGACATAGCAACTGGCCTTTTGCTGCGATTATGCGTGGATAAAGTTAGAGCTCAGGGGAACACAACATGCATTACGGAATGTACATGCTTGTTGTTAACTTACGACGAGCTCGTTGCACCTATAGAAAGTATGGCCGGCAGTGTCTACATGGCTGGACTACATGATCCATGCCGGAAGACCGTAGTCGTAATTTGGCCGGGGAAACTCCAGGGCAACAAGTGTATCCTTGCAAGAACTATTACGGTAGGCTGCCACCTTCTCAGCCTTACACTTCCGCTTCTGAAGAATCTCCGCATAATCGAACATCGGCAACCCCGATGGTGTAGGGGAGTGTTGGGTGTAGTGCTGGCACAGATGGAGTGTCCGTGGTGGAGGTTAGGCTAGTCAAGAAGTGCTGCCTAGTGGCCGCTGGTTTTATAAGCAGTGTGTACGTACAAATCTATTGCGGTACAGGGGGTGCGAGTGTGTTATCAATGTCATCTGAGAAAGCAGGGGGCAGCTTGTTGTCAAATCAGGCTGACAAAGCAATAAACAGTATGTTGTCACTTCACTCTGAGAAAGCGGGGGCAGCGTGTTGGTCAAATCAAACTGACAAAGCAATGGACAGTGTGTTGTCACTTCGCTCTGAGAAAATGGGGGCAGCGTGTGTTGTCAGACGAATGCAATAAGTTGACGTAGAAATCCAATAATTGAGTACAATAATTCGACATACAAATGCAATTATTCGAAACAATAAAATGTGTATAACAATCAAATTCCATACAACAGTTTTACACAGAGAAAGCATACAACAATTTTACATACAAACTATATTACACCCAAACCACCTTTCACGGTTTCTGCATTGTTGGGCAATTCTTGAAAGTGTGGCCTGTCTCCTTGCAAAGTGAACATTTCTGGACTCGACGCCCACATTCGTTCCTGATACGCCTTGTCTGCCGACACTCGAGGCCCTTCAGTCTCCCCGTGTCGGGAACCCACGTTGTGTCCTCCCAATTGTGATGCTCCGTGAACAAACCAACCACATGGAATCCATACATTTCTCCACTCCAAGTTGCCGTCACCGCTTCCTTCGTGAAGTATTCTGACATGAATACACCCGGATTCATACGCACTGTTGAGTAGGCAGCCATGACGTGTGTGCATGGTCTATGTAACAAACGTGGCTTGTTGCATGTGCAGGAACATGTTTGCCTTCGAATGATGCACTCCTGAACAACTGTTCTTCTGTTCGTCCCACGACCGGCTTTATCTCTGCACAATACCTCAAAACGAAGCTCCCTCGTCCCCGTCTTCACTACTCTATGCATCTCCCCCTTGTTGCCTTTCTGTTCATGTATGCAGTGATCAACTCGGAGTATTTGACAGTAGGATCATTAATGCGGACCAACACCCTGACATGTCTATCCACAAAGTACTTCGTGATCCCACGAAGAACTCCCTCCACTATAGTTACCAAGGGAAGGGGCCTCAGACCCCACATGACCCAGTTGTACATCTCAGCCAGGTTTGTCGTCATGACCCTATACCTGGCATCGTTGATGTTATAAAGCAGAGACCACTTCTCCCTATGCTCATGCTCTATCCACTCGGAGAAGCATTTAGTGCCCCTTCTGTTCCTCCAAACCAACTGCGGAAGGTCCGTGGGTAACTCTTCAAGCGCAACTACAGACTCTCCTGTGGTAGGCGTTGTCTTCTCCGCTGTATGCATTGCTATCAGCTCGTCCAACTTTTTCCATAGTGCGTCGAACTTTCTCTGTTGGTTCTAATCACACAGCCTCTTGAATAGCTTCGTGAGCTCTTTGTTCCTGAATTGCTTGTAGAAGTTGGCACCTATGTGGCGCTTGCACCACCTATTTTGCAAATTAGGCCATGCAAATGGCTCATCTGGCCCTTGCTGCAACTGCATGATCGCCTTCAACAGCCTGGAATGCCGATCATGTATGATACACACTCCAGGTTGCTCACCGATGATGCTGGCTTTAACGTTCCTTAGAAACCAGAGCCAGCTGTCGGTGTTATCACTCTCCACAAATGCCAGCGCTACGGGAAGAATCTGATTGTTGCCATCTACTCCTATGGCAGTCAAGATCTGACCTTTATACTTCCCAGATAGAAATGTTCCATCCACACAAAGCACCGGATGGCAATGCCTGAAGGTATTGATACATGCACCAAAAGCAAAGAATGCACACTTCAATACCATCTTCCCAACGAAGCGCTGCGAATGCTGCTCACAGATATCGACGTAAGTCCCAGCATTCCTTTCCTTGATCACTTGAAGCATACCAGGTTCTGATATGAGCCTTCGTACGTCCTGAACCTTGCTTCCAAGGCCATCTACTTCGCTCTCCATACCTTCACATAGTTGATGGTGTACTGAAACCTCTACCCTATTAAAAGTATGATGACACGTGGCTCTAAATCCAGATTGCTCACAATCTCCCTGTACATTGCATTCGCAACAAAGCCTGAGCCTGAAGAGATATTTCTATGCTATTGCATAGACTCTGTCAGCACGCATGTGTGCGGGACGACTATAGAACACTTCCAAATGGTGTCCCATTTAGGTTGGTAGGCATGGACACGCCATGGGCAACCATCCATCTCACATCTCACATCATAAACCCGGGGATCTGACTCGACAATCTTGAAGGTTCTTCGCAGCGACACTGCCCATGTTATTACTGCTTCCTGCATCTCCCACTTACTCTTATAAATGGCTTCTTGCCTCGCCTCATTCTGATCATACTCCCATGCAACGCTTTTGGCCTTGTTGGCCACCAGCCTATCAAACTGGTACTCCTCAAACTCCGTAGGAAATGGCTTTTCATCACCTTCTTCATCAGATAAAGCCTTATAGTCACGGTTCTCAGCCTCTATCGCTTCCACCAACTCTTCAATCTGTTCTCTCTCGTCTGCCACACCCATCGGTTCTTGCACCTCCGGTAATGCAACACCAACTTCCTCGGCTTGCGCTCTCTCCTGACCCGAACTCACATCCTGCCTCACTAAGCATTCTGCACTTCGGCTACTCTCCCAACTTCCTCCAGTTCAGCAGCAATAGCCTCCTCCTGTGTCACATGACCGACATCGATTTTCTGAAATCCTTGAGGCAACAACACTAATAGCAATCCTTTCTCATTCACCAATCTTACATAAGAGCTCCACGACTTCGACCCCTTCAATTCTACTTACTCCCGGTACGTGCAGCCCCGTCTCTAATAGTTTACCTCGTGCGACTTCAGATCATCTAACCCACAGTCCAACGAGAATAGGTGGTACAACCATTTGGTTACCGTGCCCTATGGACGTTCCTCTGCACGTGACAGACCAACCACTACACTTGAAAAATGGTCTAGTTCCACTCCTTATGCACCTATGTGCGGAACCCCTTCTCTATAGTGTATTTTAAATTGTACTCGTTCATCTATACCTGTCGAGCATTTCATAAAATTGTTATTACGCGCATAACATAACACCATCTTGTCTACTCTACACTACATGAAATGACTATTGCAAACATTCATAAATTTAATTTCTGAACTATATACTACCACACATACTTTTCATAATTTTTGATGCTGAATCCGATCCATTCTACACATTTTAAATACTATTACAAATCTTAAAATACCTACATAGCTACACAACTATTGCTACTCTATACAGCTAAAGAAAAAATTGACAGAAGTAAAAATTATACCTGCGACGTTGCCGACGACTTCCTCCTTCTCCACCTCCTCTTCTTCCTCCTCCTCCTCCCCTTCCTCCTCTTCCTCTTTCCCCTCCCCTTTCTCCCTTTTTTCCTTCTCCTCTCTCTCTCTCTCTCTCTCTCTCTCTCTCTCTCTCTCGGCTAGTAGATGTGAGCAAAAATATGGCTGTTCTAACCGACATCGTGCACTCAGCCAGCTTTCAGTCCCTCTATCGCCATTCCAAATGGCAACAGAGGCCTGCCGCCATTACAAACGGCGACAGAGCCTTGTCGTTCGCCTTTTCAAACCGCGACAGAGTCTTGTCGCTGTTTGAAATGGTGACACGCCTCTGTCGCCATTTGGAATGGCGACAAGGGCATTGTCGCCATTCCAAATGGCGGCAATAGGGCATATCTGCAAAATTTTTAAGCGGCATATTATTTTTGTAATTTTTATGAAAAAATATATTATTAAAAAAATCTAATAAGTTGAGTTTACTTATTATATATGGCAGTGGAAATGCTTCAAATAATTGGCAAAATATTTTAGAGCGAGATCATCCACAGGACCACTGGTACCAAATTTTTAGTTGGAGGACAATACGACTCATTTTTTTTAAAAAAAAAACTCATGACTTTGCATCTTCAATATGTGAAGAGATAGCTATGTTATTACAATCTGTCAACTGACAGCAAATGCATTTAAACAATACCACAACTCCTGACAAAAGCACCTAAACCTAGTTTCATTAAGTCACATGGCCACAAAGGGACTTGATCAGACAGCGAGATCAATCTTTCATGTTGCTTTGCAAGTGGAACAGCCTTGAGTAAACACCATCATCTGCAGTGATCAATGTTTGGTGATCACCTTGTTCAACCACCTTTCCTTTCTCCATCACGACAATCATGTCCGCATTCATGACGGTGGACAATCTATGTGCCACTGTGATACTTGTAATCTTGCTTGATCGCTCATCTCTGTTCCTCCACTCCTTGGCTGCTAAAGAACTCATCACCACCCTCTCAGACTCCCCATCAAGTGCACTAGTTGCCTCATCAAGAAGCAGAATGACTGGCCTCTTTAGTAGAGTTCTTGCGATAGCTATCCGCTGTTTCTGCCCTCCTGAAAGCTGGCTTCCTTTCTCTCCAACAACTGTGTCATACCCTTTTGGCAGGCCACTAATGAACTCATGAATGTTTGCATCCATTGCAGCCTGGATGATTTCAGTTTCTGAAGAGCCTTCACTTCCGTAGCTAATATTATCTCTGATAGATGAATTGAACAAGATTGGTTCTTGTTGAACTAGCCCAATCTGCTGCCTGAGCCATCTGAGATTGTAGTCTCTAATGTTCTTCTTGTCAACTAGCACTCTACCCCTGTGAGGATCATAGAATCTCAATATTAGAGCCAGTACAGACGATTTTCCTGCACCACTTGGGCCAACCAATGCTACTCTTTGGCCAGGTTCAATGACTAGATTGAAGCCATCAAGAATGGTGACCTCTGGTCTTGATGGATAGTTGAAGCTCACATCCTGCAACTTGATTCTCCCCTTGAGCCAGCGTTTACTTGGCCTTCTTGGTTTATCTGGTACAATTTGTGTCTCTCTGTCAAGTATGCCAAATGCAGGATTCAATATTGCAATGGCTGACATGACCATGGGAATCAGGGTCCATAACTCTGTGATAGAAGGTACTGTGAGTGAGAATATCTGGTATGACCTTATGCTGTTTTCAAATGAAGCTTGCTTCCTCTGAACCAGAACTGTGGTGTACCAAAGTGCCACTGCATGTGCAATATTCCACAGGCAGAGTGAGATCCCTTGGATCACGCCATACTTCATGCTCTCAATCTTGGTAATTCTCATGGGTTCTTGCAGTGACAATTCTGCTTTCTTAATTATTTCGTCTTCGTAAACAAAGGATGCCACAGTTCGGATGTTGCTAGCCGCTTCTGAAGCAAGGGAGACAAGTTCCTGGTGTGCTATAGCAGAGTCACCGTAGAATCCTTTGGCTGACTTGGCTTGAATAAGGCCACCGATGAAATGGCATGGCATGACTGCCCATGATACTAAACCCATCCTCCAATTGACGTACATGCTTACTATTGTTGCTATCAGAATTGAAGAGATGCATTGCACAATGACTGCCATTCTATCAGATATGATGGTCTTGACTGTTGAGGTGTCGCTGACAATGCGCGAAGTAAGAAATCCTACACCATTCTTTGGTTTTTCAAACCAACCAAGCTCATTTTGGAGAACAGCTGCATTATATTCAAACAAAAACTTGTCATGTTATGAACAATGAAAGGGTATGCAATGTTGTCTCTTCAAGATATTGACAAGACTAGTGAAGAAAGTTGTCGTATGACATACATGAAAAGAGGGCCTCCCTTAGGTTTTTCATTGCCTTTTCTCCAATAATGCCATATATATAGTGCTGCAAGATGTTACTGGCCAGTGTGATCATCCCAGCTGTGAAGAAAATCAAAGAATACTTGCTGACTTTTCTTTTTGCATCCGGATCGTAATATGCCACACCAATCGTCATGATGAAGTAACCAAACAAGGGCTTTGATATTCCAGATATAGCTGCTGCTGAGGAGCCTAATAGAATCTTTGCAATGTCGTCTTTATGCAGCCCATACCAAAGTCTAAAAAAGGATGTGTTTCCTTCCTGACCTCTTGCTTAGGTCGGTTTGAGTTTAGCCGTTCTAGTTTGTTCTGTGGTTCCTGCTTCGTAGAGGACTGCCTGATGTATGCTTCATCGATTTGTTCTTCTATTACATTATCAGAAGAGCTGTTTAATGAATCAAAATAAACAAATTAGTAAATTCCGATGAAGTAAACCTACTTACATATATTATCACTAAACTTCTGTATCATAGATTTTATGAGTATCCCTTAACAATTAAAAGTTTTGCAGTTTCTAGTTCTCAACATCTTCATAACAGTGAAACTCATTTAGATTTCAAACTGTTCACTTTCAGTTTGAAAAATCGTCAGGAAGGGATACTTAAGTACCCAACATGCATATACTATTTTTGCAAGTGATAATAATAGTAGATTGGTGAAGTAAAGCTTTCCTTTGTCAATATTTAACTTTACCTTGCTACCCTCTTTCCAGCATCCTTTTCAATATTTTGCATGCTGCATACATTGGAGTAGAATGTGCTTTTCTCGAGCAACTCTTGATGTGTCCCAGTTTGTGCTACTCTTCCATTCTCGACGACAACAATGGTGTCAGCATTTACAATTGTGGACATCCTGTGGGCTATCAAGATAACAGTCCTCCCCCGCATGGCTCTCTCAAGTGCATCCTGGACTAGCTTTTCTGATTCTGAATCAAGGGCACTTGTTGCTTCATCCAGAAGGAGAATTGGTGGATCCTTCAGCATTGCCCTTGCAATAGCTATTCTTTGTTTCTGGCCTCCTGACAACTGCACGCCCCTTTCTCCTACCTGAACCAATTAAGATGTTGTAAGGCACAAGGGGGATTTTTTTTTAAATAGATTGGTATATATAAAATATTATGGAATCATCCATGATGCTTCAATAGGAACAAATTGTCAGACCTTCGAACTTCTAATTTTAATATGTCTATTACGCATTGCACTTTATTGGAATTTTGTTGACACAACAAAACAGGAGTCGGAACCCTAATGGTCATCAAGGGACATCATGCTCCCGGTCAATTCCATAATTTACCTTGTTCTCTCACATGGTCCCTTGTGTTATGAATAGCACTTGTATTCAATATGAGGCCAATGGGCCAGTATATATACATGTACAAGAGGGTATAGAAGGAAAGCCTATATAAGGCAATATCTACACAAGGCAAACAATATCTATATAGGGTAACGAGCAATCTCTTATATAAGGTAACAAGGATACTATCTAACACCCCCCCCCCTCAAACTCATGGTGGATCAACAACACTGAGTTTGGAGAGAGAGAAACTATGCTGAGCTCTAGTCTGTGTCTTTGTGAAGAAATCTGCCAACTGAAGCTCTGAAGACACATACTGAAGAGTCACAATTTGATCCTGTACCTGTGAGCGCATGTAGGAAGCATCAACACCGCTATGCTTGGTGAGCTCATGCTTCATTGGATCTCGAGCAATGCTAATAGCACCTGTACTGTCAGATAAAAGAGGAGTTGGTGTAGAAACAGAAACACCAAAATCATCAAGTAACCACCGTAGCCAGGTAACCTCTGCTGTCAAAAGAGCTATAGCTCGCAACTCGGCCTCAGCACTCGAACGAGAAACTGCTATTTGCTTCTTAATCTTCCAAGCAATGAGAGAACCACCAAGAAAAACACAATAAGCAGAAAGAGACCGACGATCAAAGTGATCACTAGCCCAGGTTGCATCAGAGTATGCCTGAAGCTGTAAAGAACTGGAGCGTGGAAAGAAAAGACGGCGAGAGATAATTCCACGAAGAAGATGACTATAGTGGAGCTGTGTGGGAGCAAAAACGAATTGACTCAAGACTTGACAGGATATGATATGTCAGGACGAGTGACACCAAGATAAACAAGACTCCCAACAAGATGACGATAGCGAGTAGGATCCTCAAGAGGCTCACCATCAGTAGGTCGAAGGTGAACATTGAGCTCCATAGGAGTCAATGAGAGAAGCATGATTAAGAAGATCCTGAATATACTTTTCTTGGGAGAGAAAGAAGCCCTCAAGTGTAGAAGAGACCTCAATCCCAAGAAAGTAGCGAAGAAGACCCAGATCAGACATAAGAAACTGCTCGCTAAGATGTTCCTTCACAAAGGCAATATACTGAGAGTCATCTCCATTAATGATCATATCATCAACATAAAGAAGAAGAAGTGTCCGTCCACGAGATGAAGTGTGAACAAAGAGCATAGGATCATGAGTACTAGAAGAAAAGCCAACAGCAGTGACCACAGAAGAAAAATGCTCAAACCAAGCACGAGGGGCTTGCTTGAGCCCATAAAGAGAGCGATGAAGGCGACAAACCATGCCCTCAGGAACAGAATACCCCGGTGGTGGCTGCATAAGGACCTCCTCACGTAGCTCACCATTAAGAAAAGCATTCTTGACATCAAGTTGAGAGATAGACCACTCGCGAACAGAAGCCACAGCAAGAAGAGTGCGAACAGTGGTCATATGAGCCACAGGAGCAAAAGTCTCATCATAATCACGACCATGCTCCTGCTGAAAACCATGTGCCATGAGACGAGCCTTGTAGCGCTTAAGAGAACCATCAAAGCGAGTCTTAACCTTATAGACCCACTTGCATGTAATGGGACGGACACGTGGAGGAAGGGGCGCAAAGTCCCACGTGCCAGTGCGCTCAAGGGCAGCAAGCTCCTATGCCATCACATGCTGCCATCCCTGATGAACAACAGTATCACGGTAAGAAATCGACTCGGCAAGAACAGCACCAGCAAAGCCAAGGCGCTCAGGAGGCCGAATAGACTGACGATCGCGAAGAGCATAGCGAGGAGGAGACACGGAAGAAGGTGACTCAACAGGAGAAGAAGAGACATAAGAAAAATCCTCAACTCGCGGACGACGAGTGTAGTAGAGAGGATAAGAAGGAACAATGTCAGAAGAAACAGCTGGAGGAGGCACGGGAGGTGAAGACTCCTGTTGAGAGGCTGGCGAAGGAGACGCCAACCGTGGAGAAGGAAAAGTGACAACAGGAGTATCAGGAAAAGTCAGGAAAAAAAGTGGCTCGACAAGAGATGCTAGAGTTGAAGAAGGACGATGGTAGAAGGGACAAGACTCATCAAAAGTAACATCCCAAGAGATCTGCATCCGTCGACCAACAGGATCCCAACAGCGATAGCCCTTATGCTCTGCACTATAGCCCAGAAAAACACACTCAACAGACTGAGCAGCCAGCTTGGTGGGTTCACGAGGTGCAAGGAGGACATAGCATACACACCCAAAGAGGCGAAGACTAGAGTAATTAGGAGGCATGCCACAAAGACACTCCACCGAAATCCCACCTTTAAGAGCAGAAGAAGGCTGAATATTAATCAAGTAAGTGGCAGTGGAAACAGTCCTCAGCCCAGAAGTGAGGGGGAACAACAAAAGCAAGTAAAAGAGCACGAGCTATCTCAAGAAGATGACGATGCTTGCGCTCAGCCACACCATTCTTAGCATGAGCACCAGGACAAGAAAACTGACAAAAGAGTGCCTTGCGTAACAAGAAAAGCACGAAGGGCTCCTAATAGATGCTCCCCTGCTGAGTCAACATGAAAAAATCGAATGGGAGAGTCAAACTGAGTACGGATCATAGTGGCAAAATTCTTATAGATGGATAAAATCTCGCTACGAGAGGACATAAAGTAGATCCAAGTGTGGTGAGAGAAATCATCTATAAAAAGAATATAATATTTATAACCCCCTTTGAAAACAAAAGGAGGCGGACCGCAAACATCAAAATGAACAAGATCCAAAGGACGCTGGGATACAGTCTCACTGGAAGGATAGGGGAGTTGTAGCTGTTTACTAAGCCTACAACCTGCACAATCTAAAGAGGTTTCACCAGACACAGGTCCTAAAAAGGCTACGACGAACTAGAGAAGACAAACGTGACCCACAAAGATGCCCTAAACTGTGATGCCATTGAGCAAATGACCCGGTAGAAGATGCAACAGAGGTGAAGCAATGGAGTAGACTGAGAGACTGGCAGGGGCAGCAGAAGGAAGACGAAGCCAGTCAAGCTCCCAGAGGCGCTGAGAGTTACGACGGTGAGGACCAGTTCAACCAGAGACCCCGTCCGACGATCCTGAACACAATAAGAGTCAGAATCAAGGATAACGCGACAGCCATGATCAGTGAGCTGACCAGCGGATATAAGCTGCATAGTCAGTTTGGGAACATGAGAAACAGCAGGAACATGAAAAGAGGAAGACAAAAGAGTGTCTCGTCCTGCAACAGAAAGAGATGTACCATCTGCGGTCTGCACAGTGATAGGAGTAGCAAGAGGAATAATGGAATGGAGATTCGTAGGATCAGATGTCATATGAAAAGAAGCTCCAAAGTCAAGAATCCATGGTGTGATACCTGATGAGGAAGGTGGTCTCTCACTGGAAGACTGAGTAGCAGAACCTGATAGTGCAGAGACAGCCATGCGACGTAGCAGCGCAAGAATCTCCTGAGTTGAGTCAGAACCAGTAGAGTTCTGCTGAGGGGAGACGCCCAGAAGTCCAGTGATCTTAGAAGAGCGTCCACCTCGACGAGCAAGATCCTTCTTCTTCCGGTAGCAGAACTGCTCCATATGTCCATTCTTATTGCAGTAGGTGCAGTGAAGCCCTCCACTACTAGTAGCCAACACTGGAGTAGGCGCCACTGGTGGAGGAGTAGCACGATGCACCGCTAGGACTGAAGGAGATACCAGTAGACTCGCACCACGAAGACGAGTCTCCTCAGTACGAATAACTGCAAGGGCCTCCAACAAGGTCACACGAGGATGACGAGCAAGAAGCTGAGCACGAATCTGCTCAAATTCAGCCCGAAGGCGTGTCAGGAAGTCGTAGATGCGACGAAGCTCCAAGTGAGAGTCTTGACGCGGCAAAGACCGACAAAGCGGACAAACCTCCGGTCCAAGAGAATCAGTCGACGCCACACCGAGGACGGTGAGCGTAGAACTCATCCACGGTAGAATCACCTGCTCAGAACGATCGCTCACCGTGATAACAAAGAAGGTACAAAGAATCACCAGCAGGCTCATAGCGGTCACGAATATGCGCCCACATCAACTGTGCCGAAGACAAACCAACAATATCACCAGTGAGATGCACCTCCATGCTAGCAACCAAAATAGTAGAGGCATGAGCATCTTCATCAATCCATGTCTTGTATGCAGTAAATTGAGTCTGAAAAGACTCCACAACATCAGCATAGTCATCAGACGCCTTCTGTTGAGCATCATCATCGGCCTCCTTAGGAATAACAGGCGTGGCAGGACGAGGCGGGCAAGATAGCTCGCCGGTAAGAAAATCCCAAAGACGCTGACCGCGCATGTGGAGGCGCATATGAAGAAACCAGTCTCGATAATTGAGACCATCAAAGATAACTGGGCAGCGAGGAACAGAAACAGTCACTGAAGAAGAACCAGAAGATGACGACATTTTTTTTTACTCAAACTGCCGGAATTAAAACCGACTTAACCGAAGCGAACCGATCAGATTGAAATCCGATCGGCCACTTCACTCGGGCGAGCAGCCGGGAGGGCGACGACGATCTCTAGGCGGGAGCGGCTAGGAGGGCGACGGGCGAGCAGCTGGGAAGGCGCCTCCCGAGGCCTTGTCGGGCGGACCGAAGGAGACGGTCGGCTCGGCCGGGATGGAGCGGGCTCGGCGGCGTCCACGAGCTCAGGCGTCGGGCTCGGCGGGCGCGGGCCGAAGGAGGAGGGAAACACCGCGCACGTCGGCTGGGCTATACGGAGCACGAGCCGGCGGAGGCCAAAAGCTCGGAGGAACGACGGCGCCAGGGAACGGCGCGCAGAAGCCGAGACGACGGCCGAAGGCCGACGGGAGCAAAGGAGGCGTCGGCGTCGGTGAAGAAGAGGACGGCGCGTGCAGAGACAGCATGACCAAAGGAGATGAACCGACGGCCAGCATTGAAAACGAAGCGACAACGCGTAGATCGGAACCAGGTGCGGGAGTTGGGAGGGCACAAATGCAACGCCCGTAATAAACCCTAACCCTAAAAACTTAGCTATGATACCATGTTATGAATAGCACTTGTATTCAATATGAGATCAATGGGCCAGTATATATACATGTACAAGAGGGTATAGAAGGAAAGCCTATATATGGCAATATATATACAAGGCAAACAATCTCCATACAGGGTAACTAGCAATTTCTTATATAAGGTAATAAGGATACTGTCTAACACCATGCAATAGGCATGCATTATGCTTGCTTCATTAACTGTAGGAACAGAAAAGGGGTTGTTGTACTTCTTTACTAAATCTACACCCCTAGCTTTCTTTGCAAGTTGTAAGCATATTTCATGGTCAGTGAAAGCTCTATGCATTTTCATGTTTGAGATTCAGAAATTCACACGTGATGTTCATGCTGAGGTCACATACTTAAATACTCATTATTACCTTTTTATCAGTCAATATTCTCAATTTCATTGTAACATTATTGCCAAATTGTCAATCATGAGTCTGAAAAATAAATCAGTTGATCGGAATAATCCCACCATCATGTTAAATTGACATAATTTTTCTAAAAACAGGATAACTTCCAGTCACGTACACAAATTTTCCCCCATCTTTTATGAATAGCTTTAGTTAACATATACATACCTCTGTTAAGTCTTCATTGGGAAGTTTGGATATGAATGAATGCACATTAGCTGTCCTTGATGCTTCAATGATCTCTTCGTCACTAGCATCCATTTTACCAATCCTCAAGTTGTCCTTGATAGTACCAGAAAATAGTGATGGTTCCTGAGAGACGGAAGCTATATTTCTTCGTAGGAATTTTAGGTCAAGTCTTTTGATACTGTGGCCATCAACGAATATGTCACCTGCAGTATTAGGCCTCGTTAGTGACTGAAACATTTTAAACTAGTTTAGCTTGCAAGTACTATTTATGCTTTGTAAACAGTATAACTCCTGACAATCAACACCTGACCTTAATTCTGATTTAGATTTTTTACAACAACAACCAAGCCTTTTGTCCAAACAGGTTGGGGTAGGCTAGGAAAGAAACCCAATCAGGCCTTGTTTGGGAGGCCGATTCTCGGCCGGAATCCATGTGGATGGGCCGGGATTTTAGGCGAAATGTTCGATTATGCATATAGTTGTAGTAGGCAGATTGTAGAAGCCTACCTGAGGTTGGATCATATAACCTTTGAAGTAGTGAAATAACAGTGCTCTTCCCACAGCCGCTGCTTCCTACCAGAGCAACAACTTTGCCTGCGGGTATGGACAATGAGAATCCTTGGAGAATTGATTTATCCTGGCGGGAGGGATAGGCAAAATGCACTTTACGCAATTTGATCTCTCCATGAATCTTGTCTAGTACTGCTCCACCTTTTCCATAACTTATGGATGGCTTTCTTTTGATCACCTTGAAGACCTCTTTTCCTGCAGCTTTTGCTTGATTAAAGGTCTGAAGGTCTGGTGCAGCGTAGGTAATTGATCTGAATCCATGAAGTGAAAACTGTTGTTGAGAATACATGCACATAAAAAGAATACATACATACTACCTACGTACCATGCAAAATATTTCAGTAGTAACTTTTAACAAAGAACCTCAGTTGATGCTTTGCTTTGTTTGAGTTGTGACTTGACTGTTTTTATATCGATGAATTAATATTTGAATTGAAATAGTTTAGTGCGACTGAACGAATTAGAAAGGGTGTAGTTTTAATTTTATTACATTGCGCCAAAGAGGATGCTCATGATGGCAGCTATTGTGCCACCTCCTGTTGCTGTTTTTCTGCTTACTGCAACTGCTCCGATCCAAACCATCAGTGCCCATGAACAAAAGGTCACTGCTTGGAACAAGCCCAACCCTGTGCCCTTTATCATTGCCTCCTCCTTGCTTAGTTTGTATTGATTATCCATGCACTGGACAAAGGATTTCATGGCCCAGTTCTCCCCGACGAAGGAGAAGACAGTCTTGATATTTGACAAAGTCTGTTCACGAATGTATACTAGGATTAAGAACTTAAATCTTGTAGGAGATCGTTTATATTTTCTATGTTTTTATTTATTGAAATAACTTGGTGTCAACTGATCTCCATGATTACCTGTTCTACGACAGATGTTGCTTCTGAGGCAATAGCATTGCGTGACAATGATATGCCATTCATCTTTTTCGTGTATGTTGCTCCAATGACGAGGATCAGAGGAATGACAAGGAAGGAAAGCATCGCAACTTGCCAGCAGCTGACAAATGCGATTATTATACCAGCAAAGAAAGTGGAGAAGCTTGCAACGAAATGACCCAGCTGCAGAAAGTGAGGTTAGATGCATGTTTGACCAAAGAATTTCAGAAATCTTAATGGTAGTGTTCCATAGGATTGTTAAATCCATCACCTTCTCACCAATTGCATCTTGAATGGTATTCATGTGGTTGGTTACTCCAGTGATGATGTTTGCAGTGGTCAAGTCAGTGTCAAAGGCCCCAACCTCTTGATTAAGGACAGACCTCAGAAATGCTAGCCGCATGCGTGCTAACTGTCTCTCGCTTGAGTATATCCAGCAGGAGATCTCTGCAAACAGGTGATCAGACGAAAAGGTAAGTGTTGTTCCACCAGTCAATATTGTTATGCTGTTGCCCCTAGTCCTATTAGATCTCCTATGATTCTCATTTCTGAACATAAAGGGCTACTGATAACAAAAACAAATTTTCTAATGTATCTCGTTCTTCATGCTTTTTTTTAGAATCGTTAAAGTGCTTTTATGTCATTGCAAACAGAATTAAAATACTAATGTTTGGACAATAAGAAGGCGCCTGTAAAATATCTTTCTGAGTTTTACGACCTAATTTATACAAGGCTAGCCAATCATTAAGCAATATTGCAGTTCTATTTGTATCCGGCTTTCGTAAAACCAGGCGAGAAATCAGAGGAATGTATTCCAACTAGTGCTGGAGTCCCTGTTTTCTGTTATTCTTTCTATATTTGTTCTTTTTAAAGCACTAGGTGGGCATGCAAATAGAGCATGGCATTCTAGGGTATTTCTTTCACCAAAGGAAAAGTCGTATGCATCATGGATAAAATGAAAGGACCCTTGAGTCTTGACTTACCAACCATCCCGGCAGGAAGGGTAGCTACTGCCATGTACCACACATAAGGAACCACCTTCAGGCAACAAGTAGAAAAAAACATGGTGTAAAAGCCATTGCAGACCAGCAGAATTGAAGTTGAAAAGACAATATGGGGGAAAAAGACTAATGTTATGCATGCATATCGATGTTTTTAGCAATTTCACCTTATACAATGCATGGACCATGCCCTCTTGATCATTTATGTTTGTTCCAAAGGCATCAAGCGCTTTCCCAAGAAGGAGATATCCGATTGGGAATGCCATGCCATGAATGACAGACCCGATGGTTCCCAGGGCCATGAGGAGCCAATCTACTGCATCGGCATAGCAAAGCAGTGCGAAGAATGGAAATGGCTTCTCGTCGGCGCTAGCTGCTGACGATACCGAGATCGTGCTCTTGCTTTCGTCAGTATCATCATACTGAGATGATGAATAATATTGAGATGATGAAATGGAGTGGTCTTCATCATGGATCGCGGCCATTGCTTTCAGTGATCTTGGTGGCCCTCTCGCAGCAGAGCAGCATGGATCAAAGAAGATACATAGATGGCATCGCTATTATAGGTGTAGGCATTGCATCGTGGGCGTGCATGTTTACATGTAGATACTGACAACCATGTCTCCCAAAATGGTGTGAAACAAGCACTACAGGTACTCTCAAGGTTGAAAAATGTTATATGCTGAGCTGGTAAAGGGAATCGTTAGCATATTATGATAGTTTTACGTAGTGGTGTTTTCTTTAGCTTTGATACTGTTCTGTGTGTTGTCAAGCTCCTTTTACATTGATCTAGATGGAGGATAAAGCGCAAAAAGAAACGTGGTTGTTTCAATAGAGAAAACAGGTGAAAACCACCTATTTGCAATCCTGTAGAATGAATCAGTGAAGCAAATGAGAAATGCTAGGAAAGAGGGTTAACTTCCTTTATGGTCTTTCACATACATATTTTCGCTATGAAGCAGCAAGAAGCTGTATTATCGCACGCTGTTACTCAAGTGGTTATTCTGTCATGATTTAAAAATCATTCAGAAGCCAAATTAATGTCTAGGATCTCACTTTAGAGATCCCTACCCGCACCAATTAAATACATTTCTTGCCTCCTATTATGATGATTTGTTAAGGTCAAGAAGATCTGATCGATCTGCATAATAAGTTAAGGAGTGCTTACATGACCAAGGTGGGTGCCTGGGAATAACTGGGGTATGATTTGAGCATATGCCTTTTCAGACTGCACATAAGACGCAAGCTTGTCGATGTCTTATGTCTTTGCATCCAGCCTTGAATGTTTGTTTGCGCCTGCAGCAGTTTGCTGATGCATTTCGTCCAGGAGGGAACCTACAAAAGTGAAGTCGGATTGTGTGGTGAATTCTAGTTTTTTTTTTTCCATTGTTATTCTTCCCTCTGTATACATACATTTATATCAACATAGGCCGATCTATCGGGGCTCCCCCTCAAGATGGGTGCATGATAGATATCTATCATCTATATCATGTTACATGCTGACGTACACTTCAGCTCTAAAACCTTTTGTTAGACAATCCGCTACTTGTTCTCCAGAAGTTACATATATAATTCAGTTTTAAGGTCCCATCATCTAGTCGTTCCTTGACAAAGAAACAATTAATCTATCTCTAATGTTTGGTTGTATCGTGTTGAACGGGGTGGGTTGTCGGTAATATTGATGAATTAATAATACATTTTATAAAAGTAATTGCGATGTTAATACGCGGAACAAAAAATTTGCAAAATTAATACTCGTTCGCCAAGTGGTACGGCGAAACAAGAGTAGTCGTTAGGGAGATGGACGAAGATCCTATTTTCGCCGAACCGTACAGCGACAATACCTTAATTGCGTCATTAGTGTTGTCCCGACAGAACCGACGAAGCCTGGAGCTACACGTGGCAGATTTCGCCGTGCGGTTCGGCGACAACTAGTTGTCGCCCGTCCATATGGTGATAACTGGCGGCATAGGGTTTGTTTTGCTGCTGCCGCTTTGATGCAAAAGCATGCTCCTTTCTGCTCGGTGGTTGATATAGTTCGGCTCAACAAAAGGGTTTTTTTTATTTAGGATTTTTTTGGATGATTGCGTGCAAATGCAAGCGCATGGAGTGTCAGGTGATTGCGATTCTGGAGTGAGGACTTTGGACTGCTACCCTACTGGAATAGGAGAACAACCGTTGCCTTATGAAAAAAAACGAAAGGGCAGGGGTAAAACGTAGGTAAAAAATGTGTCAGTGCTACTCATTTTTAGTGCTTAATTGGATGTCGGAATGGATTGGGAAACGAAATTGGTTTCAGCATAGCTCAGATTTCAGTTTAGCATTTGAGGTATTTTGGAGTTGAAACCAGGGTTCAATAAATTCATAAAAAATCATATTTGTCAGTGATAATTCATGTAGTATTTTACAAAATTATTTGTCAGTTACTTTTTTTAACAAAAAAAATCAAATTTCGTTGTTCCTCATTCTCTTTCAGTGTGCGACAGATTTGACGACAAATCATTGTAAAACATTGAATAAAACTCGACATTGATATTATAAAATGCAGTAAGTACAACAACTACAATAGCATGGCATGTGAACAACACCTAAGATACAGAAGGAATTCATAAAACTGGGATACAACATAGGTACATTCATCTGGTGAAGGACTAAGTCACAAAACCATACATTCTATGGCTATGGTTGTCGGAATAGGGCATGATCAAAATAACGATAGTTATCTATTAGTTCCTGACGGGGTACTACGTTTGGATACCTGATAGGGCTTAATGTAATATCATCGTTAGGATTCGAAGGACTTGGAGGATGCAAGGTTTATGGCTTAGGTGACATGAAATCGTCATCATCATTTGTATGGTTAGGAGCTAGTCCTCCTTCAGTAATAGTTGAATGTCCTCTTACATTGTTGCTTGAACGGTCTGTTGTAGTAGTGCTTGAACGGCTTGTTCTGATAGTACTTGAATGTTGAGGTTCAGGTGACATGAAATCGTCATCATCATTTGTAAAGTTAGGAGCAAGCCCTCCTTCGATGGTGGTTGAACGTCCTCTTCAACTTTTTGCAGCAACAGTACTGGGTGGACCTCTACCCCTCCAGTTAGATCCTCTTCTGCATCTTCTGCGCGAACCAGGCATCACACCCCCACCGAAGAGCATAAATATCGCTACAAATTCTGGGATATCTTTGTTCAACAACTCTTTACCCTCCGGGAATGACTAACACACAAGACGAGCATACAAATTAGTGAACTTATGGATAATGCTAAAAAGATTAGTAGGGTGAACAAATAGGAAATAACTAACCTTAATATGCTCTGCATACTGATTGGACAGCATCAGTACCCTATAAGGTCTCGTAGAGAAACCTGTAGTAGAAGGGTGGTCAGCTAGTTCGCACACCCTGAGATACCTTTGACGCCACACTTGAAAGTGCGCCTTGAGGTCATCGTAGGTCACAAGGTTCAGGCCAGAGGTTGTCACGTTATGGCTCGAAAATGTTGGACGCCACTCTTGCAATTTGGACACCACTTTACTTAGGTTCTCCTCCTTGAACGGATCATCATTCCCATTACGTGTAACCTTCAACGTGTAATGAAGGGCTATGCTGCCCATATCAGGTGTTCATGAGAATGCTCTATTAGAGGATCCAGTCATGGTGAAGTGTGAGTGGGAGCCATGTATGTGTACCTGCGGTTTAGCCTTTTATAGTCTCGAATGGGTGGTGTATATACTAATTAAGTGTTGGAAGGTAAGATTCAAACGTGTAGACAGACAGCAAAACGCGGGAGTATGTAGTCAAGTCGAGCTGAAAATGCAGTTATGCATGCAAGGTGTCAGTACTGACAAATATACTGTGCAATAAGTGGTCACTTCAGAGTTAAAAGTAGGCAGTAAGTGGTCACTTCGAACTGTGTAGTGTTCAGTTAGTGCGTACTGAGTATACCGATGGAACTTTGTAGCGTACAGTGAGTAGTCATGTTGGACTATATTGTGTGCAGTGAGGGGTCATTTCAGACTGGTAATAGTCTTCAGCGAGTGCGTGGCAGTGTTCTGCTATGGTATGTCACGTAGTCTGAAAAGGTTATAGATCGCATCGGTATCCGGTGTTGTGTTGTCACGTCATCTGAGAAAGTAAATTACATTTTGGAAATGATGAATGAAGTAAAAAGCGATGATAGCACAGTTAATGTGTGAAATAGTAAAACATATATCAAGTGAGGAAATATAAAACATGGATAGTGTCGACTTTTGTAGTCGGCAATAAATTTATGGGGTAGGCGCTAGATCTCAAACTCGAAGGTCACACAAGACAAGGGGTTTAGATGAGTTCGAGCTCGCGAAGGAGATAATACCCTAGTCCTGTGTCTTTGGGATTATGCAGATCTCTTGGATCTAAGATTGCTCAAAGCGCAATATGCTCTGGGCGATATGAGGTGTGCTATGCTCTATGGCTTGATCGCTCTATGCTTGGATGATCGGGATCCCTATGTTGTTGCCCGCCTCTCCCTTATATAGCGGGGTGGGGCGGCTTACGAGTCCCGATCGGTTTGGAGATTCCAATCGGTTACAAGATTCTAGTCGATTAATAGGATAGAGTTTACATCTTTATCTACCCTATTAACGACTCGGATTACTAACCGTATCTATCATATCTAAATATAAGTTCAACTTCCTTTAGGATATGTCCCTCATGCACAGCAATGGGCCCGACGCGGGAGTATCTTCTGGGCCTCCCTCTTGGGCTTGTCATGAGGGTACCCGGGTTCTTATATTCCACAGATAGGATGATGGCCTAACAATAAGGTACTAACCCTTAGCACCCCCTTGAGGTGGACCCTGACCCCTACCCCTAACACAACCTCTCTTTGTCCTACGTGCTGAAGCAGGTGCATCATCCAGAGGTCATGTGTGAAACTCTTGGGACGGTCGCGGCTGCCCGTAATCTGAAGGGCTATACCACAGGGAGGTGTTGTAGTCCTACCGCGTCAACTACGTCTCTGAAGGGGGCTGCGTGAACTGCGTCGTTGGAGGGCGGCTGAGTCCACTACGTGCCGGAGAAGAACTGATCCGCCCAAAACTCAGGATCGACGTACCCTGACGAGTGCGGCGATGGAGAGAACTGTCCTCCACCCTGAGGGTAACCTGCAGTTTAGATAGTAACATTTAATCATAGTTAGGTGATACTTATACCAAACATGAATAATTGAATATTGCTCGACTTACCTGGTGTGGGGACTATAGTGGGACCGCGTGGTGCCTGCCAACTAGACCCTCCAGCCATGTCTGGGGCTGAAGGCACAGAGGTGTAGAAGCTGGACTCTGCCTCCACTACGTGGCGAGGAGATGGGGTCGATGTGTTGTAAGAAGGCCCGCATGGCGGCCTGGATGAGGTGCCACGATCAGTCGCGTCCACCTATCGACAAGAACCAAGCTCCACGATCCGTCAAATCCTGGTCACCACACGTCTCCATGCCTCCATCATCTCTTCCAGCGTGACAGTGACTCCATCACGTAGTCTAGTCAAAATGCTGCTGCCATGCTGGTGCAAGTCCCTTGCGTGGTCCACCTGTCATGTACGAACAAATGATAAGCACAATGACATAGCGTAACGAATAGATGATGTAATTTACGAAATAAGACTTACCATCATGTGCATGGACGCTCCTACCTGGCCTGGGTATAAGTCTACCACGCTCGGAGCGTACCTGTGGGTTGATGGCTCCTCCACAAGTTGGAGACTAGTACGCATTCGGGGCACGTACCAGGGTAGGTACTGCTTGTAGGAGGAGTAGTCGTAAGGCGTGTCCTCTTCCACGACGTCCTCTAGCGCCCCATCCCATTGAGTGAGCCACGACTCCATCCTCTGAGCCAAGCTCGCCTTACTCTTCTAAGGTTCATGGGTGGAGAACCTTAAGAGAAATCCACATTATTACAAATATAACATAAGAATTTAACATACTTGTAGTGGGCGAGTAACTCACGAGTGCACTTTCTCTAGCACACGATCCCCCAAAGAAACAGGGACCAGCTGGCGAAGTCCAAACTGCCTCATGACTCGCTGCGGCGTGTAGTCCCCCATGAAGATGTCGAAGATGAGCTTCTTCCTAGTAAGCCAGTAAGCCTGGTCCCTGTAGCATAGTGCCGAGATCCCCCCTGTCGTGGCTCTCTTCGCTACACAGCGCTCGCTGTAAGGATCTCAGATCACCTGCTTCGCCTGCAGGTGGTCAAACGCCTCCGTGAAGGAGTGGTACGCCGAACGTACCTACAGTCCTATCCACTGTGGCTGCAATAGAAAAAAAGGTCTGTTAGCATATGTGATTGCAGTTAAAATTGGATAAACGCTTAGATGGATGTACCCGTCGCCTAGTCCAAAGGGAGCCCATCGTCGGACGATCGATCGCATCACCTCCGTACATCTCAGCGGTGTAGTGTCGATGCTCGACAAAGGGTCGACCCACAGGGAAGCGCTCGAACGACCAGAACTGAAAAAGAAGAGGCACCCCAGCCAGATTGACAGTCTTGCTTTTCTTCATGCACGCGTCGCAAAGGGCGCGATATGTGGAAGCAAGAAACACCGAACCCCAGGATACATGTGGGACGTCGTCCAGCTCAGCATCGGCAATAGCCCGTACATAGGCTATCCAACGTGCGTCGACGCTGTCGCCGTGAGTCGTCGTGAACAACACCCATCTAAACAACCAAAGCAAATAGGCCTCAAGGTATCGTGCAACCTGGTAGTCGGTGGGCATCACCGCCATCCGTTGCACCTATGACAATTAAAATAGGGTAATATCAGGTTAAGGTTACGCAAAACTAGAATAACATGTTTATGTACAACCACTAACCTCAAACTGAGCCAACCACCTCCTCAATAGCCTGTGCCTCTTGCCGATCCGTATTTCTGGATTGAGGTCCACCACTCCAGCGAACATGGCCTCCATGTCTGTCACCCACCCGACAGGAGTCATCGAGGGTCCAATCGGTATCCCAGCGATCGGCAACCCTGTAAGCATGGCGACGTCTTGCAGGGTCACCGTCACCTAGCCAAAGGGAATGTGAAAAGTGTGCGTCTCCGGCCTCCAACGGTCGACCAAACATGACAGCAGTGACTGGTTGAACGGAAAACACCGCGACCGCTCTAAACCATCCTCACCCTCGGCCAGATCGTCGGGCACACCTACGTCCTTAGCTGATCCCTCAACCATGCGAAAGAGAGGTAGCAACCCAGCACGTGCCAACCTATCGATACAAAAAAACAGTTGTATTATTTAAATATAATTATGCGAACAATGAAACATATAAATGTAGTGCAACTCACCTGGTGTGGAAGCGTGGGTGAACGCATCATGCCTTCTTAGGCACACGGATCCGCAGCAGAGGCACCTTCTCATTGCCTTCTGTCGTGTGGATGAACACATGGTGCCGTAGGTCCAAGACAGAGTCCAAAAGTAGGTCGGGTTGCTCCATCCCTGCAAGTAAATAATGAAACATTTATTGTACATAACATATGATAAACACGATATATATAAATCGAAACACATAAGGGTCCAATATAAATAAAATTACATAACATATGATAAACACGATATATATAAATCGAAAGACATAAGCCTCGTATGTACCAAACCTCTTCTCTAATGCTTTTTGCTTCGAACGTCAGGCCATCGAGTAACTTATCTGGTACTTAAATGTTCTTAAGATTGCTTTTTGAATATACGAACACTCAATGTCCCACTTCTCAATGATTTCGTTGAACATCATGCTAGCAATTAGAGCCGCATTCAAGTTGCGGTGTTTCACCAGAACATTTTATAGTCTGCATGTGTGCTCCTCTACTCGTGATGTAATCCAATACGTCTCGCACTTCGGCTTGTATGCATGAACTTGAAATTCACATCCATCGGTTCTGCACTTCACTTTGCACCTATCTGGCCTGGACAAGACAACCTGGAACTCTCTCTGCTGCAATAGTGGCCATAGCCTCACATCCAACTTCAATTCAGAATTATTCGAAAATATTTGATTCAGTCGAATGGCATTGGTACCATACTCCCAACTCGACTCATGGCCCCACAAAACTTCCATACCAGCTTTATTTTGCCTGTTCCATTCGTCAGGGATAGATACATCCGCTGCCCCAGTACTACCGTGCATTTCATCATCATCATCCCCCCTTCCTCATCTTCGCCAATGCTATCATCACACTCCAACATTTCAGCTTATCTTGCATCGTCATACGGTCCACCCACTCCAAATGATCAACAAGTTGCTCGATATCCTCCCCTTCATCAGGCCGGCCTTCTGCGTTTGCTGCATCCCTGTTATTATCCCCCGCTGCTACCTCAATCGGCACCACTGCCTGAACTTGTTCAGCTGTAGCCAATGTGCTACTCTCGCCCACACCACTAATATCCACATCTTTTGTAGGGCAAGCCTGCACCAGCATCACACATTCAAGGCGAGATCCCTTGCACCACCTTAACCATTTCTGCCACAAGTATGTCCGATCTACTTTCTTCAACTCCCAAATAGCCGGGTCACCCTTACTACGCGTGAATAAAATTTGGATGGTAACAGAGTAAACACTTGGATCCAGGAAAAAATATTGGGTCAACGAAAGATTTATATCATGAATGCTAACACTTTCGGGGAACGAGTGATCAACCATAGTGACCGAAAAGTTGCTTAAATCAACACCATTCTGCCCAGTTTTTAGTTCACTATCGCCATAGTATACCCTAAATTTCACTGAATCCGACATTACTTCGATGACATAGACAAAATAAATTTTTAGATCACCACTAACATGTAATATCGCTAACCTAAATTAAACAACACTAATTAACTATCCCGCTACCAATACTACAATATTATAGTACACATCTAATATCTCTAACTTAAAAGAGAAGCACTAATTAAACTAACTCTAACATAAACTACAATATTACTATCCCTCGCTAACTAATAAGAGTCATGTAAATTCAAATATTATGTCTAATGGTATGACTATCCTACCATGTTTTCTTAAACAACTAACAAAAAAATATTAAAAAGTTGTGATGTTACCTTCTTCCTCTTCTTTCTACCTCCTTCCCTCCCTTCTCTCTCCCTCCTCTCTCTCTCTCGGGCTTTCTCTCTCTCTCTCGGGCTCCCTCTCTTCCTCCTCTCTCTCTCCGTCGGCGCCGGCTCGCTCCCTCCCTCTGCCAGCCCCTCGCGCCCTCTCTTTTTTCCTCTGTCGTTTTCAATCGGCCGGCCGAGCGAGCCATTTTCAATGCCACCAGTTATCGCCATACGGATGGGTGACAACTAGTTGTCGCCGAACCGTACGGCGACAACTAGTTGTCACCCATCCGTATGGCGAAATCTGCCACGTGTCGCTCCAGGCTTCATCGGCTCTGTCGGGACAACTCTAATGATACAATTAAGGTATTGTCGCCGTACGGTTCGGCAAAAATAGGATCTTCGTCCATCTCCCTGGCGACTACTCCTATTTCGCCATACCGTTTGGCGAACGAGTAATATTTTTGCAAATTTTTTGTTCCGTGTATTAAGGTCGCAATTACTTTTATAAAATGTATTATTAAAAAAAATCTAATATTGATTGCTGACTTTTTGTCACACCAAAGCTTCAATGGACATTCTCTCAGCAACTTCAGCTCAGATAGTAAATTTCTTACCCATAGCATCTCACTTAAGCACAGACATGGCTCTATACGTACTTGCCATGGTACTAGATTTGTTTCAACAAAGGTACAATAGACAGAAGTCGACCTTCTGTCATTGGGGCAGCTAGCCAAATCTGCATCACAATAGTCATCCACACTGAGATGATCATTCCTCTTAAACCATAGCCCTTTCCCAAGAATACCCTTCAAATAACGCAAGATTCGGTAAACTACATTCAAATGTACACTTCTAGGATCATGCATGTATCAACTCGCTACACTTATTGCATAAGAAATATCAGACCTGGTATGACACAAATATAAGAGTCGCCCTACAAGCCTCTAGTGGCTCTCTCTATTCAATGAATCTCCCAATTGAGCACATAGCTTGTGATTCTGATCAATAGGTGTCGATTCAGGCCGACATACAAGCATACCAGAATCACTGAGCAAATCCAGGGCATACTTCCACCGTGAGAACACTATCCCATTAGGAGATCTCGCAATTTCAATGCCAAGAAAGTATCTAAGTTGACCAAGGTCCATGACCTCAAACTCCTTGCTCAGGTTTTCCTAGCTTCAACCGTGATGTCTCCATATAATCATCTCCCATGATTATAATGTCATCCACATATGCTGCCAGAATTGTAATCCAACGCTCTGAGTGTTGGTAGAATATTGTATGGTCCCCGTTACACTGTTTGTAGTCTATCATATGCCACACATCGAACATCTAAACCGATCAAACCATGCCCTTGGTGACTGCTTAAGACCATACAATTAAAGACTTTCTCAATTTCAATACCTTTCCCTGAGTTTGCAAGGTGCCAAAACCAAGTGGAATCTCCATGTAAACTCTCTCTTGAAGAAGATCTCCACGTAGAAACATATTCCTGACATCTAATTGATATAATGGCCACCCAAAGTTAGCTGCACAAGAAATCATTGTTCTCACCGTGCGTCAATCTCATATATTTGACTGTATCCCCTTGCCACAAGTTTTGCCTTGTACCTCTATATTCTCCAATCACGATTTTGCTTTGTGTGTGTCCCAAACTCACATGCATCACACACTAGCTTGCTTTTGTCCACCTTACTCATTTCATCGGGGAATACCTTACTCATAGTATCAAAAGACATATGGCCCAACCGATAATGCTGGAGTATCACTCTAGCCTCCTCATTACTCGCAACCTCTGTCAAAGCAGCGGATAGGACTTCGTCTATCACCTTCCTATCCAAGTACCATATATAGTACATTATGCCTGATACCAATCCCAAGTCTCCTTCCAGTCTTTCTCTCCTCAATTATGCAATTCTCTTGATCACGAGTAACCTAAATCCATATGGTCAACTAAGGAGCTTATGGATACCAGAGTAGCTGGAAATGATGGAGCATATAAAACTGATGACAATGTAATAGATGGAGCGCACTGAACTGTACCCGCCATCGCGCAGCTCTGAGCCTCTGATACCATGAAGTCATCAGTTTGTGTGGCGAATTCAAGTTTTTTCATTGCTATTCCTCCCTGAGTATACATACATATACAGCAACATGGGTCTATCTATTGGGCCTCAGCTCCACACTGGTACACACACACCCCAACAAAAGGAAATTAAGCTGTTTCTATATATGTGACGTTTCTCCTCATTGCTAGCTAGAGAACCATGCATGCAATGATCTGGACCCTGCAGGCAGCAGGCTGGCCTGCTGTCTGCTAGTACCTATGTTTACCGAACTTTTGCTCATTTCTCATCAAAATTGACGAAGAGTAGCTTGCATTGTGCAGGTTGCTGTTCGCAACACAGAGGCACACCGGAAGCTGGTTGGTTCTTCTGCAAATTGTTCCTGAAAGAAGCCACATTCTTCTAATTTGGACGCTGCGAAATTGGGTTTCTGAAAGAATCATTTTGGTTTATTCTCAGAATTTTGCACAAAATGCTCAAAGTTTCAGAGCCAGCTTCTGCAGGCTCAGAAGGTCAATTGGAAGCTACAGAGAATACATTTTTCTGCAAAAGAGCTTTTGTTCGATCCATTGTATTCATCTGCGCTGATCAGATCAAACTTAGGGTCATCCTCACACGTAGCAGCAGCATATGCAAGTCATTTTCATTGATGGGATAAGGAGAGAATATCCGGAGGATGTCTCGAAGACGCCAGGAATGACCGTTCAAATGCTTTGTTAAAATTTCAAATCGCTATCTCATGTGTTTGTCTTCCAGGTTCCCATTTTCTTTTTTCTATTTCAGCTGACTCATGCGGTCTTCTTCTTTGAGATTACGACGCAATCAGTCTGCTTCTGAGTGACATAGTTTTGTCCCAAATTTGTGACAAATGAGAATCGCGAAACATCACTTATTTTTTAAGTAACAAAGAGTTTTTTAGTAGAACATCACCTATTTCGGAACGGAGGGAGTAATACACTTTTTAAATTGAAAGAGGACAATCCATAAAGAATTTGACACCATGTGTTTTTTTTTTATGCTAACTGTCTTGATTGAATCAACTGTGCGCGTAGTAATGGCCGAGCTCATGTGCCCCTCTTGTTGTACAATTACAAGGGCATAATATTTGGTGCCTGGTTTACTTGAAAAATAAATGGAGTGTGCTTTGTTCTCCCAGGAATTTGGAACTCTCTCACATCAACTTTTTTGTCGCACAAGTGCTGACGATACATATCACTCTGCCTTTCTTAGGTCTATTTCTGGACGTGCAATGCGATTTCGGTAGCCTTGTTCATCGATTTTCGTTGTGTCAAACGGTTTGCATGAGAATTCCCCCCCCCCCCTAAAATGTGATATCTCGAAATCCATCTCCATCAGGGCGAACAGAGGGATTAATTCCTTGTATGTTGCTGAATATTTACGCACCTCTCGTAATCCGAGCCATATGTTAGTAGACAATGAGCGGTATATAAGACATTAGCAACATTTAGGGTGTGTTTGGAAGAGCTTCAGTCCATCAGATTTGTAGATCTGGTGGAGCTGGGTATTCCTAACTCCATCAGATCCGTGAAGCTAGAGTTGTGAGTACATTAAGAGTGTTTAGATGGATCATCTTGTTAACATTTTAGACCAAAAATGAAAACTTAATTCACTTTATTTTAGTCTACAAGTTTCAGATCTCAGGTGAAGCTGGGATTTAGAGCTCTACCAAATAGGTCTTTAGTGGCGTAGAAGGGATCTCCCACGAACAAAAGGCCTAATTGAAGTGAAAAGAAGTGCCACTTCAGGGCAACTCACCCATGGTATCACAACCGCAAACTGACTCTTACACACAAAAAATATTCCATATAGTTATTTAATTTAACTGACCAAAGTCAGAGTTTTTTTCCCTTTCAGAGGAACCAAAGAAAGACTTTAACCCTCTTTATTTTTTAAGGGAAAAGCAAGATAGGCAAAGCTGCTTGAATTTCAGGCCTGGTGGGAAAATCATCCTGGGCCATGCTTTCTAACATAGAAGAGGAAGCCCATCTACCCAATTGGGCCAAACTGGCCCTATTTTCACTGGGCCTTTTATCATTCACCCCGGCCCGCACAAATTTCGTGAGGTCTAACGAAAAGTCCAAAACCCCTCGCGGAAGCCCAAACCATCCCCCGCCTCTCCCACCGCCACTTCTGACCCTGCAACCAGTAGCCATCGATGGTGGCCGATGGCGTCCTCCTCCTTCGCCTCACCCGGAGGGGGAGGCGGCTCACGGTCGTGGCGCACTGCGCTCCTCACCCTCCGCGATGAGTCGGTCGCCTCGCCCTCCCCTCTGGCCCTCCTCGCGCTCCTCCGCCGCCTCCTCGCCGTCTCCGCCGCCGCGCTCTCCCCCCACGAGCAGGGGCGGATCTACAGGGTATGTCGGGTGGGCCGCGGCATTCCCTATAGATTTGGCCCAACCCATACATGATTCTCGTCATAATCTGTCACAACAACCTTGCAGGATTTATAACTTTTGCTCCGTAGGTCCGATCGTGCTAATTCTTTTTTAATTAGATGCGTATTGGAATCTAGTTTATTCTATTCAAATTTCAGGTCAATCCAACGGTTGGATCTCTGAGAATTCGTGATTTACCAAATATATCTACTCTGTTTTGTTGAATACGAAGCAATTATTTGAGTCTGAATTGGGATGATTTTTTGTATATCAAAAAATTGATTTTAGCTTCTGCGCAATCATTCACCCCCCTCTGATTGCTAGTTTAGTATATTTCGATCCTACACATATACTTTATTCGACTCCTACTATAGCTGACATAGTTATATCTTTATTTATTGCTTATCTTAGTTAGTATTTTAACCATTCAATGGACGCATTTTATTTGCAAGGTTTTTAAATTATGAAGAGGAACGGAGATATTGCATCTCTTTTTCGAAAACATGCAACAAAGAAGGCTGCTGCTGCTTCACCTCCTCCCCCGTCACAAACTGCAACATTGAGCGAGATATTTTCTTCGAAGTGGAAGAAGATGATATAATCAAGAGTTTTATGGCCATTAGAAAGCGTAGACCGAACAAGAAGAAGTAATAGTATAGGTATATAAGCTTCTTTTAAATATATCATCTTGTTTTTAATTATTTTTTTACTTGTATACCGAATTGCTTAATAAATTTTAAATCGTTTACCGAATTATTATTTGGTCGGCATACCCTAAGTTTAAATCCTAGATTCGCCACTGCCCACGAGGTCCCCTTGCGACGATCCCCTCTTAACCCCGCTCGCTCCGGTTCGGCTCGGTTTGTCTCGGTCTCATTCGCTGTGGCGTTCGTGCGCGCGTGTGCAGGTGGGATTGGATGTGGCGTTCCTCGCAGAGACGGCCGCGGAGGTGTCCCCCTGCGCCGGCGCCGACGACGCGTTGCGTGGCATCTGCCACCTGGTAACGGTTCTACGCTCGCGCGGTCGAGATCTTATAGTAGGCGGTGGAATTTGCCGAAGAGTTGCTTTATGTTTGGAATTTTATTGTTACAGTAGGTAGATCATTCTGATTTCTAAGCAGTAGCCTGCGTTCTGTTGGGATCGTGTCGGAGCTTGTGAAGTTTCGATCGAATTGGAGATACAGCATTTTTAAATTCTGATTAGTTTGAACTCCAATTTTGCTTTAGTGTGCTGTCTCTTGAGCTTTGGTTATGTCTAGTTGGAGCTATGCCTTGTTTTGTCTTTATGAGGAACACCTCAATTAGCAGGAATAGAAGTTCTAGAATTTGCCTTTAGTATTTTTCTAACTTCTTATTTCTATGATAAGCGATTGTTGAATGTAAAGATTCTTGACTTGAATAACTGGTTCCATTTGACATGTCTTTTGTCTTTCATTCAGGTTCAATGGAATGTTTGTCATGCTCTTAGCAACTTATTCATGAATGACACCTTGAGACTTTCAGATATGCCTTAGTATGTATTTGTACAACTTGTGCCATGTATTTCTGTCAAATACTCGGAAAATTTCTTGCATTCCTTTCTGCTTTAGGCTTTCCCTTGTACAAGCATCACATGCTTTCTTCATCTTTTGGAAGCATTTTGAATTAAAAAGGTGTATGTGCTATACGCTCACAAAAGATGAAGAATAATGCAAAAAGGTTATTTCAAATATTCCAAATCTAATCAAAGACAACCTTCACTCACATCTTCTATTCTTCATCTATTCGTCTTAAAGCATTGGAACTAAACAGTTAGCACAATAATTATATCTGCCATTGTCAACCTTTTCAACTGGAAGTGTCATACGATAATAGTACCTACTAATGTTTCTGTGCTGGAATAATGTACCAATAGTGGTTGCCCATGTCCCATGCGCACAGCACAATACATTGACTATAACTGACTAGTATAGTGCCAGTGCTAACGCTACGACGGCAGTACATCTGCTTATCAATTAAATAAAAGATAAGTATGAATATAACACTTAATAATAAATAATCTTGTGATCACATTGTACGTACTACATATTTGGAAGGAGAGCGAATCAAACAAGGAAATAAACAGGGAGGATCTGCATGCAAGGAAACCAGACTTGAATTGCCAAAACTGTATGTACTACATATTTGGAAAGAGAGCGAATCAAACAAGGAAATAAATAAGGAGGATCCGCATGCCCGAAGGTGTTACCCTTGATCTCCTCCCGTCAGCTGCCAAAGATCGCCTCCGAGCGCGGCGTCGACACCTCCGCCGCCTCCGCTCTGCTGGGTAAGCGCGTCCATCTCCGACAGCAATCGCGCGCGCAAGCTCTGGTGTAGTCGGCGCCAAGCGGGTCGAACGCCATGCGGCAAAGCAGATGTCATCTGGAAAGCCGGACCAATAATGGCTTCCTAATTGTCATCCAAATATGAATGCTAACATATAGCACCATTTGTGCGTCCCGATTGAGGCTAATTATTATCGAATATCTCATATTTCCATAGTGTATTTAGGAATAAGTCCTTAAATGAACACATTCCTTATATAATATTTTTCACTAAATAATATTATCAAATGGGTTTAGATTTACAACATAAATTCCATATATATAGTTCAATTGAAATATATATGTGCGGGCTCTCCTGTTGTGGGCCACATGAATGAATGAGTTAGACACATTAAACAACGGCCATCGGATGTGGGTGAGTAAAACTGAGGAAAGATCTGAACGTTCATTTTAATGAATGCAAGTTTCTGGGGACGTTTTGCTGGGTGCACGAACATTGGGCCATCTCTAATGAGGTGTATTATTTAAGGTGGACGTAAGAAAAATTGCTTAGGTGCATTATAAAGGGGTATAGATATCATGCTGCAAGAATCTTCTGATTGACTGCACTTGTGATGTTCTATGAATTAGCTTTGTAAATATTTAGCTTTGACATTGCCTTGTAGACATGTTGGCGTCATCTTATGAAGTCTGTCGATCATGATAGACCTCTGTATTTAGTGGTTCTGATTTTCAGGTAATTCTGTGTAACAGGGCATCATGTAACATTCCATTTTTAGTCTTTTCAAAATTTTGGTGAATTTAAAAATTTATGTTAGTACAAGCAAATTATTTGAATCAAAATTATAAGTTTAAATGAGTTCAAAATAATTTATCGGGTCCCAATTAACCTAAAGTATTTTTTAGAATTTTTCAGGATTTTTAAGAACTTTTTTACTATTTTTACCATTGCTCTTTTGTTCTCAGCTCCATTTAATTTCGAAAATGACAAGTGGGACCGGACCCTACCTTTCCTACCTGTCTTCTAGCTCCAGCCATATCCAGAGAGCCCGTTTCTCTGTCCTCCATTGAAACCAAGCAAGGAAACTTCATTTTCTCCCCCAAATCCGCATCAAACTTTTCAAAAATTTGGACAAATCAATCCCCGTCGCATCCTCAACCTTCCATAGCAATTTCCCCGTCAAATTCCCCCCATTTTGCCCAAAATTTCGCAAAAACTTCCTTTTTCGGCCGCCGCCGTTTTCGCCGCGATTGCGCCCTCCCCGGTCCTCCTCCCGCCCTATAAAAGGGAGCACCAGTGCCTCTCCCCGTCGCCAAACCATTTTGCCTCTCCTCCCGAGTTATCTCGTCCTTATTTCGTCGGATTTTGCAAGGTAATGAACTCCGGCCGAGCCCCCATTTTTCCGGCCGTGCAGCTCCGTCCGGCCTCCACCAGCACCGCCGCTGCCTTCGCCGCGCCTCCGGTGCTCGCCGCCGACCAGCCTGCCCGGCCGTCCTCAATCCTTTTCCCCTTGCGCCATTTTCATTACAGACAGCAAGGTTCTCTGTAGCTCTTTTGTGGCACGCATGGACAGCAGCCGATGCTACAGTAAAAACTACAGTACCATTTCTTTTCCCTCTGATTTAAATCTTCCAGAAGCCCGTTTTTGCTGGTTCGAACTCTGTTTGGCTCCATTTTTCTTTCTAAATTAATCTAAATTCAAGATCTATCTTCCAATATCATTCTTTTCAATTTTTAAATTTTTTTTGAATTTCTTTTATTTATTTGTTCTCGTTTCGCGTGTAGATGACGCAGTTGAAACTCAATCGAATCAGCAGTCAAAAGTAAAATCAGCAGGAGGCAACAAAGGCAATTCTTCCTTGAACATGTTGATCCTAAATTTTATAAAATGCCTATGTTATTTTAAATTATGCATGCTTACTTTTATGTAATATACTTTAAACTGACTTTAGGGTTTAGTTAAATTCCAGATTTGTTATACCGTCATTGGTATTGATCATGTCGAACCTTTGTCACCCTAGATGATATTAGCTAATTTATCTGGTGATAACCAATGGTGTGGCATCGGACGGTAGAATTGCTTAGTCAAGTTTAAACGTTCAGTATTATGCCATTATGGGAAACTTTTCAAACATTGCTTAAACTTATTTGTAAAGATGCGCAATTGGTATTGCTGCTGTTATTTAAATGACATAAAGTGGAAATAGTTTAGACCGGGGTGGATGGATGATTGGTGGGTGCTGGATGCACAAGACCTTGTAAAGTGAACGTTCTGTCCTAGTCAATTAAGGACCGAAGCATGTGTTACCATGAGCCGAGCATTACCGTACAACCACAAGTCTATATGGGTACGACCTGGTTAATTAATTTGTGCATCTCGTTATTGGCTTCACCAATCGGTGGAATGTGAGTGTCGGATGGAGACAGTTTTCCCACATGGCACAAGAAGGGGCTTCTGACTGGATGGATGTAACCCTTCAGAGGTAAAACCTTAGCGGGCGAGGTTCATAGCGGGATTGTACATTGTAAAGGCCTTGTCATGATCTCTCTGCCGACACACCAAAGGAAATGTGTTAATTGCATGGCAACAAGAGTTAATCATGTCTTATGGGTAAAGCTGTACACACTCTGCAGAGTTAAAACTACTTAAGTAGGCGAGGTACGATTGCACATTTTGTTTTAAATGAAAATGATGGTTTGGGAATCCAAGAGTGAATGGAACTCTCGGGTTATGGTTTGGCGGTTGGAGCCAATCAGATGGTTGGAACTTGTTTAGTTATCATATCAAATTCAATTATTATTTAATTACATTTTAGTCAAATGATGCTTTATGAAATTATTATTGGTATTCAAAGTTAAACTTTGCTTTATGCTAAAAGAGCCATACTATGCCTTCAATTGTTCAGCCATGCATATAGTTATCATGCATTATGTTGGCCATAAGTCTGATACATTTTTGCTTAATTAATATTATTTGATTCGTGATATGGATATGTTGTCATTACTGTTTTCACTGTGTGTGCTAGTTTTTCCTGAACTAGCACAGGTTATACACAGGGGGTTCGGATTTGGAAATCCAGTCCCAACACATCAAGTGTTTATAGCATACTTCTACTACTCCGTGACTCAAACAATTATAAGATAAGGATGCATGCGACTATTGCGTTAGCAGTGCCAGTCTGAAGGCTTGGTTAGCCCGCTGATTGCTTTTGCTTTCTGCATATGTTTAAGTGTTGACCTTCCTCATTTTTTGCGAAGACCATAATACCATATCATGCCAACGGATTAAAGCTTTGTTCCATTATTATTTAGTGTATATGCCCATGTTATATACTAGATTGTTTCGTTTTGTTGGATAAATGATAAGTCCATGATGCTACTGCATATTTCATTATGTTGGATATTTGTATCTGGGCTGTGCACTCATTCAGCAACTAAATTTATGGTGCTGCTGGATGCTTACCTTTTCCCTCTTCTGTATAGATTATGGTAGCTCATTTCCAGATGTTGTTCGAGGCCTTGAACGGGTTCTTGAGTCATTGAGTTCAAATAATTCATCATCACCTTCAAATTTCAAACAAAGAGACAACCTTGAGAAACAGGTTAGTGTTGCTGATGCTTATATAGATTTTATTTGTACTGAAGCATGTTTGGCAGCATTGATCAAGCTTTTGCTCCCTTTTTTACAGCTTACTTTTACTGCTCTTCATTTGCTTGGCTTTGTTTCACCAAAGGATGATCAAAGCCTGAAAGATTTTCTTATCAAGGTAAGGGACTCTTAATCTGTGTATTATTGATTTTAAATTTGTTAAGTCTTCATCTGTGTTGGCGTCAAAAATTTGATGTAGGGTTTCGACATCAAGACACCGCATTTAACACTGCTTTGAGCGCGCTGCGGTCGATTTGACTCAGAATCGACAAGGTAAAAATATAAAATTCAATTAAAAGCCGATCGTCAAAATCAATCGGCTTGGACTCAATCAGCTTGGAGCCGATTGAATCAAGGTAACAAGATAAATCTAATTAGCCGATTAAGGCTAATCAGAGGATAAAGGCAGATCGATTCTGAAGAAGGCGATGCGCAACAAAATCAGAAAAAATCAAACCTAGGGTGTAATTGACGAAGATCAACAATCGGCGATGCGCAACTTTATTGATCAAGATCGATTACAAAGGCTAAATTACAGAAGCTACTCCTAGTTGACAGGAAAAGTAGAAAAAGTAAAGACTGGTTGATTGTATTGTGTTGATGATCTCTTTGCAGTTCGCTTTGGTCCTTCTTTTATACCCTCGGCCGATCGTGTCCTGTTACAACACGCTTCAAGTCCGTTTCGTATCGGCCTTATCTCGGACGGTTGTTTTAAAATCTTGCAGTTACCAAAATATCTCCAAACCTTTCCATCCTGTCCGTTAATTCCGTATCTTTGACTTTATTGCCGATTTTGACCAAGTTTGCCAAATTTTGGTGCAAACAATATGTAACAATGTTATTCAGTGGCAAATATCAGTCAGGTCAGATTGATATTGTTAGAACCTGTATACATCAGTTTCAGGAGCATTTGGTGGTCCTGTCATGTATGGAAACATGAAACTTAGAAACTGGATTTGCGGAGTTCTTAGAAAAAGAAAAGAAGTAACTTAAGATGCTGCTTGGTCTTTGTAGATATGGAATTTAGTTGCAATCTACAGTTAAATTCCTCTACGGTTTAAATGTTTAATGCTTCAATTTCTTTGTAGCTGACTGGCATGTTAATTATTCTGTTATCCTATATAATTCGTGTGCCATTTTGAGCAGAAAGCATCCTTTCTAGAAGACTGGCTGAAGTCATTATGCTCATCGTTCAATAATGCTGATGACCAGCCTTTGGCAAGCGAGACCATAAATGGGGAAGATGGTTTCAGCCCAAACGTGTCACAGAAAGTTATGCTGGCCTCTGCTGTGAAGTCCTTGCTTGACGTATATACAAGTGGAAATCAGCAAGCTATTGCTCAGAGATTTGAGCAATTGGCTAGAAGCATAGCGTGAATGACAAATATATATGGTGGTCTCCACCCCATTAACAACAGCAAGATCTTGGTTGTCTACCTCTCAGAAAGCCAACTCGCCTATCGATTGATTCTTAAGGCTCCCAATGAAGAGAGCAACATGACTTGTTCGGTGGTATATTCCATGAACTCAACGAAGCTGCTGAGTTGGGTGATTTCAGATCTTGGCCATCATGCAGAAGCTCCTGGCAGCTAGTCGGATACTCAGATCGATGCAAAATTGCATCCACTTGTTGTAGTCTAGTGTAAAATAGTTCTTGAATTTCTTCCAGGTGTGGTCATGTTGTACATTGTATGTAAACTCTTTATCTATTTTATGATTGCTAGTGAATATATGTAGCAGCCTTTTGGCGAGGGGTTCCTCCACAGAAATTTTGCAAGTACGAAGTAACAACGATATTACGGATTCATACCTTTATTTGCAATTTCATATAAACTGTAGTATTGCAGACTATTGATTTGCCCTGGGCTTGAATGCCTGATTAGCTTGATTATACCACCAGCATGATGATTGTTCGTCCATATTCCTTATCTTTCCACTCATTTTGGACCTGTTAATGCAACAGAACATGAATGCCAGCCATTTCAGTTGGGACTGTCGTTAGCGTTGGAGGTACACCCCAGAAGTATCCATCCACCAAACACCATAAATGGCAATTCACTTTTCCATTGTTCCAATGTTAACTCATAACATTGCTGAACAGGGATGTTCAGTGCTATACTACTCTTCACAGTTTTTGCACACTAAATGCATTCCTAATTTCCGGGTACTCCCAAAAAAAATAAAAGTTTATTGATTTAGACCCTGTTTGGTAGAGCTCTAGATTCTAGCTTCACCTCAGATCTGAATCTTGTAGGTTAAAATAAATTGAATTAAATTTATATTTTTAGTCTAAAATTAAATAAGATGACTCACCTAAACACTCTTAATATATCCATAGCTCCAGCTCCACGGATCTGTGGAGTTAGAAATACCAGCTCCACCAAATCCACCAAACACATCCTTAGTTTCAGCATCTTGAGCTGTACTTGTGTTGATTGATCAGAATTGGTGGTTGATGGTGAATAGGTGACAAGTTGACAACAATAATGGCATTTGTTCAAAAACAGCAATAATGGCCACAGGTAGCAGCTGTTCCAGTCAACTTGTGCCTGCGAATTCTGAATTTTCCTGGACTTGCTTCAGGCTTGCCCTTTGGGGGCCCACTTGCTGGCCCATTCCCCCTTCAGTTTGTGTCCTGTTCTGTCATTCTGTGTTGACTACGTTCCCCTTTACACCAACATCCTTTCCTATTTATTTGTTCTCATACTGTTATTTGTTATTCACTTATTGTTACATGAGCCATGTCGCTTTCTGGGGAGGCTTCTTCTTCATTTTCTTTTTAATTTTTTTCTGGGAAGGTTTTTGCACAAAATTGCATGAAGGTTAGGAATGGGAATGATACCTGGAAAGCTGCATATGCTCTTTTTTCTTGCGCACCTCTTTTTCTTCTTTTTTGTTAAAAAAAATCCTGCTAACTTGTTTGTTGTACATATCTTCCCTCAGTTCCTCCTGAAAGTATGTTTCAAGATCTCTCTACTTGCACTGTTGCTCTCTTCCAGAATATTAGCAATTAAGTGGTCAATGAATATCACCATTAGCTAGCTGGTCCTTTTCACATCCCTAATAGAAAGAATTGATCACACAAGTCTTTTGTACTTGCGGATTATAACATGGCAATAATCAATAGGCCACCACCAAACAACACACATTCTACAGTGCGTGCATGCATTCATACATACGTACACAAACATTTACTCCATAGTCCGTAAACCATATGAACAAATACCGAGAACATGTGCACCACATAGGCACATACTCCCTCTAGTTACAAATAGTTGTCGTTTTGGATATTAACACGGTCTCCAAAACAAAGTTTTGATCACTAATTTATATTATAATATATTTATAACACACAATAAAATTATAATATTATGAAAGAAATCTTCCCATAAGCTTTTCATACATCCAATTTAAATATTCTAAAAAATATTTATAATTAAAGTTTTGAAAATTTGATTACGTCTATACCAAGTTACCAACAACAACTATTTATAACCAGAGTGACTACCATATGAAGACAAACATCCAATCAATGGATACTCCACGCACAAATTACTGGGTGAGTACTCCTGTAGGGTAAGGGCCTGCCTCTACTGCCATTGTCTCCCCTGGTGGCTCCACAAAAATTAACTGTTGATACAGAAATCCATCTAGCTAGCATACTTACTGGCTAATGTCACGCGCTACGCTGCGTCGTATGAAATTTGAAAAATTCGGTCGCGCGACGCTGCGCCACGTGAAATTTGGTCCGACAAATATTTCTAGAAAAAATTGTGTATTTCCAGTTTTCTTGTTTACTTTTTAAAAATGGGTCGCTAGGCCCCGTTAACGAATACGTGGATTGCTATAAACCATCAGCGAATATGTGTTTTTTGTTTTTGATAGAAAGCAAATATATTTTCGTTTTTTCGTAATTTCGTTTTTTTTAAAAAGGTCGCTAGGACCCGTTGGCGAATCTATGGACTGCTATAAGTCGTCGATGAATTTGTGTTTTTTTCGAGAGAAAAACGTGGAGGGACCTAAATATAATTTTGGACCTAAACATAATTTTATTTTTTTCAGGTCTTTTCTGTTAAAAACCGACCGAAGGACCTAAACGCGATTTCTAGTTTTCTGGAGGAACTTTTCATGAGGCCGGCGACGTGGCACCCCTGACCGTCCGACAATTCTCTGCACTATAAGGATAGGTATTATTGCTCTGTGGCTAAATTTGAATTTTCCAAAGCCTTTGCATTCTAAATTGAGATCTCCAAATCCTTTTTTTTCCAGACAATATGATGCATATGCAAGTAGATACACCTCATAATTGTACTAAGTACAAGTTTGCCTTTAGACAGGGAGGGGACTTGATATATGTAATCGGTGGACATCGAGCTCTGACCTTTGCCTACAGTTTCCATGGATGACATCATGATAGGTACATGATAGATACCGTTTCTAAAATTAGCACAACAAATATTCCTCTTGAAGTTCCTTTGGTCTTCACGCTTCCCCTTCTATTTTATAAAAGCCCTGTTTGGTAGAGCTTCAGATTCTGGCTCCACCTCGGATCTGAATCTTGTAGGCTAAAATAAATAGAATTAAGTTTATATTTTTAGTCTAAAATTAAATAAAATGGCATACCTAAACACTCTTAATATACCCACAGATCCAGCTTCACGGATCTGTGGAGCTAGAAATACCCAGCTCCACCAGATCCATGAATCTGGTGGAGCTGGAGCCGTACCAAACAGGCCCAAAGTTAGTGGAAGAGGATAGATCTGGTAAATTGTACTTACGATGGTGTTTTACCGTGGTGTTCGGAGATTTATCGGTTTCCCCTAATCCACGTTGAGGTAAGCCCAAACGAATTGGATCGGCTCCACAAATTAAGCCAACCACCTCGATTCCACTAGCGGTAGCTCTTTTCCCCTCCGGGTAGATGAGCTCCAACCTTCACAACTCGTCGGGCCTTCTCACAATCTTCTTTGAGAAGGTCACCAAACCAACGACGCCTCCACGTCGTCTAGGTGTCGGCAAACACCAAGAGTAACAAGTCAAGCCCTCTAGCTTGAGGTCCACCAAGTACAACACATGTACAATGGTGATCACCGAGTGCAACACATGCACAACTCAACCACAAATTGAAAAAATCTCTCTAAAACCTCAGCAACAACCAAATGTCAGCCCCTAAGGCTTCTTATATAGCCTCTATAAGAAAAATTAGTTGTTAGGGGACAAATTGTGCAAAAATGCCCAGAAAATCCAGTCATACCACCCTAGGGCTAGTATGACCACTCCTCAGAGGCCAATGACTAAAAACTAGCCGTTACTCAGAAGATCCGGTCATACCGGACGCAAAAAATTGCCCTTCGGTCGAAATACCCTTTCTCTGGAAAAAAACGCACCAGAATGATCCCGGTCATACCGCCGGCCGGTATGACCGGAGGGAGTCTGGTCATACCAGAGGGGGTCCGGTCATACCACTACTACAACCACTAAAACGCCCATAACTTTTTACTCCGAACTCCGATTTAGGTGATCTTGAGCTCTATACGAAGCTTATCAAGAGGGCTACAATCTCCACTCATTTTCACGATTTAAGCAACCATAGATATTTTTAAATATCACAAAAACAAAGACTGTAATGTAGCCATTCAAGTCTAAAATCTGATCTTTCGAAATCCCTCACATAGACTTGATCAATAGCGTGACTACAATCTAGAGAGAGTCAATAAGATCAAATATTAAGCCTTGTGATGATCAACTCATGATCAAAACAATTTTACAAAAAACATTTGTAAATTATAATCACATGCTCCAATATCAAATGCATGAACACTAATATTTTGCAAAACACATTTGCAAATATAAATCTTGCAAACAAGAGCAATCAAGATCATATCTTTGAGCCATGTGATGATCAACACATGATCAAACCAATTTACAAACCCTATTCACATGCTCCAAGATAAGATTCAATTAAACTATATTTTGCAAACACAAAGGATAAACCTATCTTAGTCTTTGTGATGATCAACACATGAACAAGTCACAAGCTAAGACTCCGATGCATGAGCTCTCTATTTGCAACACATGCAAATATCTAGCTCCATAAACAACCACTTAAACCAACTTGCATAACTATCTCTCTTTTGTAACACATGCAAATCCATAGCTCTATGCAAAAACCAAATCAAGATTCAATAAGAAGCAAGCATGAGCTCCCTTATTTACAACACATGCAAATACTTAGATCATACAAGAACCAACCAAATGAGTGAGGTAGAGTGAACTGGATTGAGTTCATCAACACATGATTAAGCTCAAGCAAGGGTTCACAAAACCGAAACTGTGAAAAACCGCAAAAACCAAAATCGTGAGAACCGCAAAAATCGCTCGAAAAACCGCTTGAAAACCGTCAGAAACCGAAGGGTTAAGAAATAAAAAAAATGAAAAAACCGAAAACCGTTCAATTTTCAACGAAAAACCACGGTTTTTCGCGGTTTACTGCGGTTTTTGCAAAAAACCAGCCGACCAATTGAATGTTCCTCAAAAATGGTTTTTCGAGTGGTTTTTCAACGGTTTTCGAGCGGTTTTCAACAAATAATTTTTTCAAATTTTTTTAAATTAGATCGGTTTATCGAACGATTTTGGATCTCAAGCCGGCGCGATAAGGTCAAAAATTGCGAAAACCAAGCGGTTTTTCGCGGTTTTGTGAACCCTAGCCCAAGCTATAAGACTTGACCCCTCTTAATAGTACAACAACCTATACTAGCAACCTGGTCTCCCATCCAAACACCGAGACCGGTAAAAAACTAGGAACACATCCTTAGCCCTAGCTAGTTATACTTTTACCTCTATCACATCCACTTAGAGATTTTATGATTTTCATCATCTTCTCTCCAAGTCGGGTCCTTCTTGTTCATCAACACATGATGAACCTTCTCTAGCTTCACTTCACTTCGGAATTCATCCTTGAAGCTAATCAACATATGATGACTTCTTCTTCTTTCTGATTCTTTATTTTCTTGGACTCAACCTACTTCACAACTCATGGAAGATTGTTAGTCCAACAAATACAGTTGCCTCAATTATCAATTGCACTCCATTAACACATAATGGATGCCCCCACGATCGATTGAGCACAACCCTAATCAATTTGAATAATTTAAAGGTGTCTTGAGTACTTTGATGCAACTACTGCTTCATTATACTCAAGAACTTTTCGCTTGTCCTTAACCAACGAAGAAACACCATCAACACATGATGAAGCGTTCTTTGATTGATTGAAAGACAATCGAACTCAATTTAAATTTTATTTAAATTTACATGAGTATATATTAACTACAAAAGTTTTATATACTCATTTTGATGGTTACTAAGTAATGATCCAAATTATTTTGGAGTGGTGGAAAGGGATCAATACTCTTAATACTATCAACAATAGAATAAACTCTATTAAATATGTGCATATAAATAATTGAACTTGGAATCAATATGCACATAATCAATTTTGGATTGCTTTGGAGTTTATCCTATATTGCCATGAGTATACTACAATTATACAAGTTAAATATACTCAAGGGATTGTTTCAAAGTAATGATCCTTGATATAGAAAGATGAATTGGATCAATACTATTGAAACATCAAGGTAAAGCATGAACTCCCCCTAAATGTGAATCCAAGGAATGTATCTAGAAATAATAAGGTTTCATTGGATACATACCTTTTGGATTTCATTTTTTCTTTTTATGAGACTATTCAAAAATATACTCAATGAACACGTTAGTCTCACATTTAGATTTATCAATAAAATCATAACATATTTGACACCAAAGAATGCAACTATATATAATAATATGAACTTGAATGCATACCTTTGATATTTCCATCTTTTTCATCCAAAAGAAATTAATAAGATTTAAGCTCAACAAAAGAGTTATTCTCATAAAAGGATTTGTCATTAATTAACAATTGAGACTAATCAATATTATGATTATCAAAAAAGTTAGTTTCAATATTAGACTTGTCATTAACACCAAAACCAAACTAATGAAGCTTGAACTTTCAGCACTCCCAGGACCAGGGTATGTATTTATTGCTTTTGGTATTTTCTAAATCTTAATTCTAATGCATGCGATCGGTCCGAAGGGGATAAATTTTTGAAATTTACTAGGTCTTTCCCACCCCGATTTCCCAACAGTGGTATCAGAGCAGATTGTACTGCATTAGTTCTGGATTTGCTTCACGTGTATGAGATATACGTGGTTTATGTTACCTGTTGATGTGATTAACATCTTTCCAATAACTTAAATGCATTTGCTTTGGTTATTAACGTCCTAATCATATTGGTTCCTGATTAAAACTGAGTTATGATGATATCTTACTAATTATGTCCACTGTCAAGATTTCGATCGTCAATTGATAGGCTTGCCAAATCAAGGTATCACTAACTATCTTAATAAGACAAATGTAAGTGTCGGATACTTACGGGCTTGGGAGTTGGTTAAACTCAACAGGGTTATCAAAATTGTTTTAGACCCTGGGCATCAAGTTGATAGATTTAACATGAGATATTTTCTATCAACCAAGAGTTGCATGGGATGTAATTAGCAAAGTGTTTGCTTACCTAAATATCCTTGTGCCAAGCAGTGATGCCAAAGCTCACTCGGACATTGTGAAATATGGATCTTGGACATGCTATAAGCTTTTGGGACACTCTTTTGAATGTATAGCAGATTTTGCTTTCATATGATGAATGTTATAAGTATAAATATGTGTCTTACATACTTTTGCATATTTTATCTATTGTAGATAATGGCGAATACTTCGTCATCCAGTTTCACATTGCGATCTGTCCTTGAGAAGGAAAAATTGAATAGAACAAATTTTCTTGATTGGATCCGTAATTTGAGAATTGTTCTCAAACAGGAAAGAAAGGAATATGTTCTAGAGAATCCTATTCCCCCAGTACCAGCTCTCGGGTTTCTCGTGCTGAAAAATTTGCTACAAGAAGCATGCTGACGATGCACTTGATGCCACATGTCTCATGTTAGCCACTATAAACTCGGAGCTTCGGAAGCAATTTAAGAATATGGGGGCATACGACATGGTCATGCACTTGAAAATTTTGTTTCAGGTACAGGCACGTGTTGAAAGATATGAGACAACAAAAGCATTGTATGAATGCAAAATGGCTGAGGAGACCTCGGTTAGTGCTCATGTGATCAAGATGATTGGTTACATTGAGAATTTGGAAAGGTTAGGCTTTCCATTGAACTGAGACTTGGCTACAGATATAATTCTCCAGTCTTTGCCACTATGTTACGATCAGTACATCATAAACTATGACATGAATGGCTTGGAGAAGTCGCTCACTGAATTGCTGAGATGCTAAAAACAGCTGAGCAAAATATTCAGAAAAATACATCAGATGTCTTCATAGTATAGAAAGAAAAAACTTCAAAAGAAAGGGAAAGAGAAAGGCTAAAGGTAATGGTTTTACTAAAATTGAGAGTTCTAGTAATAATCATAAGCCTAAGAAGTCCAAACCTACCCCTACTTCTGAAGCAACCCGCTTCCATTGCCAAGAGGTTAGCCACTGGAAGAGAAACTGCAAGAAATACCTGGAAGATTTGAAAAAGAAGGGAAGTTCGACTTCCACTTCATTTATTTATGTTATAGAAGTTAACATGGCCATTTCTCCTTCAAATGCATGTGTATTAGATACTAGTGCAGGAGCTCATATTTGTTCAAATATGCAGGCACTCCAAAGGAGTAGAAAGTTGGAAAATAGTGAAGTTCAACTTCACGTCGGCAATGGGGCAAGAGTTGGCACTGTAGCCGTAGGAACTTATATGTTAACTTTGCCTTTTGGTTTAGTCCTAAATTAAGTAATTGCTACTTTGTACCTGCTATAAATAAAAATATTATCTCAATTTCATGTTTGGACATGGAAAACTATGAGTTCAGAATAAAGGACAAGTATTGTTCATTTTATTTAAATAATGTATTATATGGTAGAGCTTCATTATTGAATAGGCTGTACTATCTAGACCTTCAAATATCGATCTAGAACATACCTACCAAGAAAATAAGAGTTAGTGATTTGAATCGTACCTTTATTTGGCACTATCTCTTAGGTCACATAAATGAGAAATGCATTTTGAAGCTCCATAAAGATGGACTTCTTGATTCATTTAATTTTGAATCATATGATACATGCAAATCTTGTTTATTGGGAAAAATGGCCAACGTCTTTTACCGGTCTAGGTGAAAGAGCAAATGACTTACTGGCACTTGTACATATGGATGTATGTGGACAAATGACTTATTGGCAAGAAGATTAAAACTTTGTGATCAGATCGTGGAGGAGAATATCTAAGCCATGAGTTTGGTGATCATCTCAAATATTGTGGAATCATTCCACAAATGACTCCGCTAGGAAACCACAACATAATGGTGTTTCTGAACGAAGAAATCGAACTCTGTTAAACATGGTTTGATCAATGATGAGTCAAGCGGATCTTTCAATACATTTTTGGGGATATACTCTAGAAACAACTGTATTAACCCTAAACGGGGCTCCGTCAAAATCATTTGAGAAGACACCATATAAGATATGGACTGGAAAGCATCCTAGTTTGTCTTTTCTTAAAATATGGGGTTGTGTGGTTTATGTAAAACGTTTGATGTTAGATAATCTTGCTCCAAAATCTGATAAGTGATTCTTCTTGGGCTACCCTAAGGAAACTAAAGGGTATTATTTCTATAATAGGGCTGAAAATAAAGTATTTATCGCCCGTGATGGTGTTTTCTTAGAGAAAGAGTTTCTTTCGAAAGGAGTTAGTGGGAGCTCGGTGGATCTTGAAGAAATTTGAGATATACCTCAAACTTCCCCTACCTCTGAGGATCTATAGGAAGATCTATAAACTGTTGTAGAGCCTGCAGAATAGACACCAGCCCCGCGAAGATCAAATAGGATACGTCAGGTACCTGATACGTATATATTCCTTATGAAGAAACAAAGTGACACACCATTGTTAGACAATAATGATCCTACTACTTATCAGAAAGCGATGGTATGCCCGGACTTTGATAAATGGCACGAAGCCATGAAATCCGAATTGCAATCCATGAGTGATAATCAAGTTTGGAACTTGGTTAATCTGCCCGATGGTGTAAAAATCATAGGGTGTAAATGGGTGTTCAAAAGGAAAGTTGACATGGATGGAAGAGTTCACATCCATAAAGCGTGATTGGTGGCAAAAGGGTTTAGACAAGTTCATGGTATTGACTATGATGAAACCTTTTCACTCGTTGCTATGATTAAGTCAATTCGGATTATCCTGGCAATAGCAGCATATTTTGATTATGAAATATGGCAAATGGACATCAAAACAGCTTTCCTTAATGGACACCTCAGTGAGGATGTGTACATGACACAGCCTGAGGGTTTTGTTGATCCAAACAATGCTGTGATGGTATGCAAACTTCAGAAATCCATCTATGGACTGAAGCAAGCATCTCGGAGTTGGAATTTGTTTTGATGAAGTAGTCAAAGAGTTTGGATTCATAAAAAATGAAGAACCTGTCTTTACAAGAAGACTAGTAGGAGCACACTTATTTTTCTGGTTATGTATGTAGATGACATACTGTTAATCGGAAATGGTATTCCTATGCTTGAATCTGTGAAGTCATCATTAAAAAATAGTTTTTTAATGAAAGACTTGAGCGAAGCGGACTATATATTAGGCAATAAGATCTATAGAGATAGATCGAAAAGGCTTATTAGATTAAGCCAAAGTACATATATTGACAAAGTGTTGAATAGGTTCAACATGCAAGATTCTAAGAAAAGTTTCTTGCCCATGTCACGTGGTATTAGTCTTAGCAAGAATCAGTGTCTTTTGACACAAGATGAGCGAGACCACATGAACAAAGTTCCGTATGCTTCAGCAATCAGATCTATCATGTATGACATGATATATACATGCCCAGATGTCTCTTACACCTTAAGTGTTACGAGTCGATATCAAGCAGACCCCGGTGAAAGTCATTGGACAACAGTTAAAAACATCCTCAAATACTTAAGAAGAACTAAAGATGTGTTCCTTGTTCATGGTGGTGACGAAGAGCTCGTTGTAATTTGGTTACACCGATGCAAGCTTCCAAACGGACAAGGATGATTCAAAGTCGCAATCTGCATTTATCTTCTGCCTTAATGGAGGAGCGGTTTGCTGGAAGAGTTCAAAGCAATCAACCGTTGTTGATTCTACAATAGAAGTCGAATATATTGCTGCTTCTGAAGCAACAAAAGAGGCTATTTGGATAAGAAAGTTCATTATTGAACTTGGTGTAGTTCAAAGTGATATAAACCCTTTGGACCTCTATTGCGACAACAATGGGGGCCATTGCACAAGCAAAAGAACCTAGAGCGCACAAAAAATCCAAACACATACTGCAGTGTTATCATCTTATTCGAGAAATCTCGAATAGAGGTGATGTAAAATATGCAAAGTGGCAACGGATGCCAATGTGACAGATCCATTGACAAAGCCTCTCCCACAAGCAAAGCATTAGCCACATACTAGAGCAATGGGTATTAGATACATGAATGCTTGGCTCTAGTGCAAATAGGAGATTGTTGGAAATATGCCCAAGAGACCAATCATGAAGATGATTACCTTGTATTTATGCTTTATGTTGTTCCTTTAATAATGTCATATTATAGATCATCAAGTATGTGACTTGATCGTGAAACTTTGTAATTTAATTATGACATTATTATAAATTGTACCTTATTTATTTATTGGTTGGGACACCAATAATATTTATTCAAAACAAGCACATGAATTATTTGAAAATCATGTTTCACGGATTATGAGTATGGATACAATTCAATCATGTGAATACATGTAAGTGTACATGCTATTGGACTGACCCGCTTACGAAACACCTTTTGAGGATTTGATTAGTGTAATAAGTTGTTTCATACAATAATAATGATTGATTCATAGACCTAATGCCGACAAAGTTTCCTACATGAGGATGGTATACTTTGATGTTGTCTAACATTGTCCGTAACTGGATAATAATAAGGATAACACTCGAGTATACCTTGAATCATGCAGAGGGAAATGTATGATCAAGATAGAATTTGTCCTCCCATACTGAGGGAATGATATCGATTGGCCACTCGATGAAATAGACTAAAGAATGTGCATGACCATATCAGAACGATTAAAGGTGTTAATCGATCGATGTTGTTAGTCTTCTTCAAATAATCGAGAAAATCAATTTAACAATGTAAGGATGACACACCTCAATCTTGAGTTAAACCATGATATCAAAGTGACAAAGGGACCAACATGTATTCATTAAAGGTTGTCGGATAAATGACATTCATACAATTTGGGTTGTCTTTATGTTCTGCTAGGAGCCGCTTGTGACTAATGAATCGAAAAAGGAGTTTTCGATTTATTGCTAACATAGCATGAATCTAAGGGGTCACACACTAGAATAGACTTAAAAAGATTTATGAAATCTTCTCTCGTGACATACGTGTCAATGCGATTGCACATGATATCTAGTTGTTTACAAAAAAAGGCTGCAAATCCGTGCGCGGAAATATATACCTTTGCGCAGAAAATCACTGTAGTAGTGCCAAAAATCAATGTAGCAGCGCTGGAAAATATCTAGTTGTTTAAAAAAAAAGGCTGCCAATCCGTGCGCGAAAATATATACCTTCGCGCAGAAAATCACTATAGCAGTGCCAAAAATCAATGTAGCAGTGCTGAAAAACACTGTAGCATATCGCAAGCATCTGCAAAGAACCGACGCATTTAACAAGATCGGGTAAATCGCCATCGTAGCAACCGACTTTGCTACAGTGTTTTGTCTATAAATTTGAGTTTCAGGTTCAGAAAATTAATGAAAAATTGAGAGAGAGAAATAAAGAAAGGTGAAATTTTTTTACTTGAACCAGATAAAAAGGCCATAAGAGTCGTATTGCGCGGTACTAGTATACCAGCACGGTGTCGTTCTCCTATTCATGTGGATACTTAAAGGTCATAGCTGCTACTGTCACGAAGATCTGATGTATCCATTTCAGCTACTACGTCCAGGTGTTGAGCTACGAGCTTTGCCGAGAGCTTCTGCAAAAGTTTTGTATTTGCGCTCCTAGTACCACGGTACGTATTTATTGCTTTTGGTATTTTCTAAATCTTGGTTCTAATGCATACGATCGGTTCGAGAAGTGAATAAATTTTTGAAATTTACTGGGTCTTTCCCACCCCGATTTTTTAATAAATAGTTGATCAAATTCATCACTTATTTTGCCTCATGTAATTCGTTTTTTCAAATCTAGCACTCTATGCAATTGCAAATTTGATCTCCTCTCCCACTGCGGAAGGCGCGACAGGAGACACTTGTCTCCTACCACGCTTAGGGAGTGCAAAAGCTGATCGGCTTCACTGAAGGCTGAACGAGTTCGGAGTGGGACTATTTTTGTAAATACATTTGGAACGAATTTGTCCAGGGCTTAAAAAAAATGATGATACGAGGGCTGATCAGGCAAATCCCAAAGCTGACCTCGAACAGTTGCCGGACTGCTATACTGCTTTTCTCTCTCTTCAGACTAACTGAACCTTATCAGACTCCTTTCGCACTGAGAACACAGTTCAGAACGTCAGACGGAGGCAAACCTTGTGTGCGGTAGGCCGTAGGAGTAGGTAGGCCGTAGGCAGTATTGTCTATTGGATTCATGAACCTTTGGGTAGCATGCATGCCTTTTCTTACCAACGGAGACGGAGTAATAGTCAGTAGTCACTCCACAGAGTATTGACCACTATCTCCTGTTAAAAAGCTGTTGTTTCAGGAAAGATTGGACGTACCAGGAAAGTGAATTTTTCCGAAAACTCCAGCGATTATTTTTCTATACTACGGCTGCGAACATAACCTACGGAGTACTAGTAGGTGTCATCTTCGTTTTATACATATATTTTCATCGGTTTTCGTTTTAAATATAGGTGCAGTTAAAATTTTAAAACTTTATCTGTTAATGTCTTTTAAATATTTAAATTAGATACATGAAAATTATATATGTAGATTTATCTCGAAAAGTACTTTTATAATATTATAATTTTATTAGGCTTTATAAATATATTATAATATAAATTATTGCTCAAAGTTGTGTTTTGAAAATGGTATCGATGTCCAACGACAACCATTTAGACTAGGTGGAGTATATTTTTTAATAAGAGGAAAGGGTTAATACCTTGGCTTTCGACATAGGTTACCCTTATTTGGTTGCACATATCTACTACCTATAAATATTTAGAAGACTAAAATAAATATTTGATACTGTTTAGAAGAGCTAAAATGGCAAGCATTTACAAACTAAAACCAACTTTTTGAGACATCTATTTTTGGACCGGAGGAGACTGGATAAGCAATGCAAATGGGAGCCATTAATACACGGATCTATGGCCGAAAGATTAGCAACTTCATCAATCCGCCGCTACTCATGCAACTAGCAGCAATTCAGCTCTTTCTTATCCTTCCCATGTTCCCTTGTTTAATCATAAACAACGCTGACTCAGATCGCTGATTAATGCATGCTCGTACGTACGCGGGAGTGGGTGTTGAACAGCAAAGCACATCTATACCAATATTATGGGAGAGGTCCAGGGTCTCTCTCTCTCTTTCCTTTTAGATTCATTTTAAACGACACTTTGATTGATTTCTTTTTGTTTCCATATCTATTTCCACATATTTTAGAACATTTAAAGTTTATTTATATAGAGTGCAATGACTTGTGATCAGACGTCTAATTTTTTCGAATGCCTGCAACATTTTTTTTCATGCGTGAAATATTATTTTTCTACGCGTGCAATATTTTCCTTTGATAACAGTAGAAATGTTCATGTAAAAAAATGTTGCATAGATTAAAAAAATGTTACAAGAATAGAAAAAAAAATTACGCTGACACGTCCTAGAAAACACAGAGGATCTGACGTCTGGCTCCTAGTGCTGAACAATCTCTTTTAGGGGTGTTCGTGGCACCGCGTGAGATTCTATATCTAGTTTCTGTTGTCTTTGGATCTCACTGTCCTATGTACAAGCCAGGATAATAATATTGATGCACCCCCGATATATATCTCTCCATGAGTTTACAACTCTCCTTTTTTTTTTAGAGTTTAACCTTTTTTTTCTGACACTATGGGTGTAAAAACTTGCAGTAAGGGCAGAGATGTACGTGTGATGTACCAGCTTTCGGTTCTCATTTTATTTTTGTTAGGCGCCAAGCCCATTTAATCCGCCGATGATCGCTCCCAAAATTTAAGGTACATTTAGAACATTGAAGTTTGTAGAAAAAAACACCGTAGTTACTTTAGTAATTCTGTAAAATCCCTGCATTCTAAACAATATCAGGGTGTTTAGAGTTCCTCTCACCGTTCCACCGCTCTACGAGTCTACCACGTGATAGCATGGTGCATGTCTCCTTTCACGACATCGCTTATCCTTTTCTCTTTGGAAAGAAATTCGATGCAATCCTGTTACAACTGCAACTTCAGCGGTTACACATAGACCGTTGGATCAATAAGCAATGACCTAGATCTTCTAAATGTTGAAAAACACTGTTGCGTAATCCACATCGTTCATTGTCTGATCGAATGATCCTGATGGCCGAGGACTACATAAGTTTTGTAGTCCCCGCTCCTTCCTCTCCACTTCATCAAGTAATTGCGTTTAATTAGATTTTTCCATTTCTATTATATGGTACAATGCATGATTACTAGAGCAAATGCGACAATCACCGAAAGATCGATGAAGCATCAAAAAGAAAAAAAATCACAAAACACACAGCAGAATCCATGTTTTCTTCTCTGGCTTTGCCCAGCTTCATTCTCGCCTTCCCACGGTTCCATACAACACTAATATAGTGCCCATGCTAACGCTACGATGGCAGTACACCCGCTTATCAATTAAATGAGAAGATAAATATGAATATAACACTTAATAATAAATAATCACAGTGCCGTATGCGAGTACAAAAATGAAGATATAACACTCAATAATATTTTTCGCTAAACGTTTTCCGTATGCTGTTAAGACTTGTTCTTATGTTTTGAGGATGTTTTCACAGACTCATTCCACTTGTATTTTAGTATTTTAATTAAGAAACACTTCACGAGGATAGGTGAACCCTGTAAGTACGTTGTAGAGCATCATCGGATAGACCTACTTTACAATCTTATAAAAGTGATTAATAAAATAGAGAGTACCGACCATGCAGATCCGCAAACTGTTGACCATTCCGGATGTGCATGAAGTTCATGACAAAATAACTCACAAGTTCTGCACAACATTTAATTGCTACATGTAAGTACACAAAAATTTAACTATTTACTAATCATGTGTAAATAACTTACCGGTCTATTGTTTTGGAATGACTTTGGAGCTACAATACGCCAATCATAGATATCGTCGCTCCATGAGGGATTTACTATCCTTATAGCACGATCGAATATTATAACAATTTTTGTATTCTATCAAGATAGTAATCGGATGGTTTATCCGTTGGAACCCATCCGTAGAGGTGTTGGATCAATAATGAAGATAACCCTGTCCTTCATGTCGAACGATAACATGCTGAATCGTCCTCCGTGATAAAAAGGCAGCATAATGTACAAATATAGACATTATATCTTTTGTACACATATATAACATAATAAAGCGTCAAACAATTTATTAAGCAAAGGGAATTCAAAGCTAACTTGGATTTACGGCTTCGATCGTTTCTCTCTTTTTTCGGCTTTTAAACTGGATATATATCATATATGGAATAGCAGACCATGCCAAATGGAAACCAAACTCGGGATGCAGTCATGTGCCTTAGGGGTTTTCAGATCAAAATCTATGTACACCTTAAGATTATAAATCAGACAGGCTGTTTTATTATTATTTTTTATGTCTTGTGGAGTTTATACTATCAAGAAATGCTAGAAGTTTGAGAAGATTAGACAAACTTGAATGTATGAAATACAAAAGCACAGTTTGAGCACTCTCCCTGAAATCCTATGCTCTTAACCTGGGATGCAGTTTCAGCTAATCGCCAATAACCGAGCTTCTAGGCTTTTCCAAAACACCTGGTCTTTAATCGAGAAGATGTAAACAACACAACAGCTTGTGCATAAAGAAGGGTGGCACATATCAAAATCAAGAAAATACTATGTACAAATAACAATGCACCCGTTGTCATTCATATATCCTGCATTAAAATTTCAGATGGATACAACAGATGCTGCACTTAGCTGCTCCATCTCGTGTGAATTAGCACTTGAAGTAAAGATCAAATCTGGGGGCAACTGCAAATCGATGCATGCATGCATACCTTGAGGAACTGAGGGCTTTCAGTGAAGTAGCACCCTGAGAAGTTGGTGCACAACATTAATAGTTCTCCAAATAACACCCTGCCAAAAAGCGCACAATCTGGAGTGTTTAGATAGATCATCTTGTTTACATTTTAGACTAAAAATATAAATTTAATTCACTTTATTTTAACCTACAAGTTTCAGATCTCAGATGAAACTGAGATTTATAGCTCTACCAAACAGACCTACGTATTCCCAGTCAGTCACCCCTACGTACGAAACGCCTCACCATCTTCTCCACGGGCTCCCACACAACCTCCTTCCATGCCTCCTCACCGTCGGCGCCGCTCGCCATGCACATCATCACCTCCGTGCAGTCCACGCGCCGCACGTCCCACACCTCCAGCGTGCTCATCCTCCTGATCTTCTCCACCTGCGCGACCACCAGCCCGAAGGTGTTGCCCTTGATCTCCTCCACGCATCGCGCGCCAAAGATCGCCTCCGCGAAGCGCCAAGGTCGACAGCCTCCGCCGCCTCCCGCTCCGTGCGAAGGTACGCGTCCATCTCCGGTAGGCCAATCGCGCGGCGCAAGCCCCTGGTGTAGTCGGCGCCGGGCAGGTCGAACGCCGCGCGGGCCGCCGCAACATGTCGTCTACCCGAGCTGCGGTGAACCGTCGGAGGAGCTCTGGCGCGGCATCCACCGAACGAAGAGGCAGTCATGAGCGGCGCGGAATGCCCCACCGCTGCCCTCGACCAGCGCCTCGACGTACCTGTTGGAGCCACCGGCCACGCTGGGGAGGCGACCGCGAGAGAGCACGCTCTCGACCGCGCAGGCGGCCACACGAAAGAAGTCGTCCTCAGTGAAGTCGGCGTTGGGGCACGGCACGCAGCCGAGGAGGTGGTGTGCCACTCCGGCGTGCTTGTGGTTGGTCACCTTGTTGGTGATCACGGGCAGGCCAGCGTAGACCTGGATCTTGTCCGAGTTGATCACCTCGCCATCGGCGCACCGCCGTATGCGATGGCGGCCGACTTGCCGGTGGCCGTCGCGCCGAGCACGAACATGACCTTCGGCTTGTTGGCCATCGAGCTGATCACGGCGGCGGCGTCCATCGTGGATCGGTGCATGACGAGCATACGTGCTGGATCGTGGGAAGTGGCGGTGGTACGTGAGCGCCTTGTATAGGATGTGGTGCACATGCATGAATGGAAGAAAATTAAGCGCACAATTCATGGTACTGACTGGTATGGTAAATATTGAATCGAAATCAAATGGGTTTAGATTTGCAACATAATTTTCTTCCATTCATGCCGCCCGCCATGCGCATCAGCACCTCCGTGCAATCCACACGCCGCACGCCCCACCCTCCAAATAGTGCTCATCCTCCCGATCTTCTCCACTGCGCGACCACCACCCAAAGGTGTTGCCTTGATCTCCTCAATGTACCGCGCCACAAAGATCGCCGCCTCCGCAAGTGCGGCGTCGACAGCCCTCGCCGCCTCCGCTCCGCGCGAAGTATCGCGTCCATCTCGGCAGCCGATCGCGCGCGCAAGCCTCGGTGTAGTCGACGCCGGGCGGTCGAACGCCGCGCGTAGCGAGATGTCATCCCGAAAGCGGACCAATAATGGCTTCCTAATTGTCATCCAAATATGAATGCTAACATATAGCACCATTTGTGCGCCCCGATTGAGGCTAATTATTATCGAATATCTCATACTTCCTATAGTGTATTTAGGAATAAGTCCCGAAATGAACTTATTCCTTATATTTACCACACGATAATTGCATTTCATACACACATTCCTTATATAATATTTTTCGCTAAATAATATTATGGCGGCGGTACGTGAGCGCCTTGTTTAGGATGTGGTGCACATGCATGAATGGAAGAAAATTAAGCGTGCGATTCATGGTACTGACTGGTATGGTAAATATTGAATCGAAATCAAATGGGTTTAGATTTGCAACATAAATTCCATATATATAGTTCAATTGAAATATATATGTGCGGGCTCTCCTGTTGTGGGCCACATGAATGAATGAGTTAGACACATTAAACAATGGCCATCGGATGTGAGTGAGTAAAACTGAGGAAAGATCTGAGACGTTCATTTTGATGAATGCAAGTTTCTGGAGACGTTTTGCTGGGTGCACGAACATTGGGCAATCTCAAATGAGGTGCATTATTTAGGGTGGACGTAGGAAAAATTGCTTAGGTGCATTATAAAGGGTATTGATTATCAGTGTGATATAATGTGCACGATAACAATTAGAGCAATGCTTCAATGCTTTCTCTTCCAATACAAGTTGTACAAATCTTAAAGTAAACGAAGGGGTAAGTAATCATCATCTACTCTTCATTCCTACTTTAATATTTGTGCAACTGTAAAAAGGAAAAACATAGAAACACCTCTCTAATAATTATGCATTTCGCACTAAGAAGATATATATATATATATAGTATAATTACTTACGGCACCATGGAGCCTGAGCTCCATGATACAAAATGGGTATATTCTCCTACGTACTGTACGTTTAATTTTTTGAAATTTTTAGGATGTTGAGTTTAACTAGTTTACTAACTAATTCAAACAAGTTTGAACTGAAATTTAAACTAGAGTTTCTATTTTTGATGATAGTTTGTTTGTAGGTATGTGCTAATTATATATATAAATTAGCAAAGCATGCAATCTAAATTTGTTTAAAATCTTTGAATTCAAGTATATTTTTTCAAAGGTACGTGTTTCATTTGAATTGTTATAGATGGGTATATACCCTAAAACTAATTTTTTTGAAAAATATACCCAAATTTGGCTTGAATCCACGCATTTGAAATCATGGAGCCTAGGCTCCATGGTGCCCCATTTCGGCGTCCTATATATCTCTACTACTTCTAATTAGAAGTTGGTGGTAGTGGTCCGTTCTCCTTTAGAGTATCTGATTTGTTGGATCTGGCATGAACATCTGAGATAGAAGAGGATTTAATCATATCTTAGATGGAAGGATTTTATTATATCTTTTTTGAATAGAAATATTATTTTAGCATATCTCTATTCACATGTTCTTACTATGGAAGGATGTTATTCATATATCTTATAAATTGAAGGATTTTCTCATCATGTTCTGTATGGATAGAAGGATATACTCACCATATCCCATAATACGGGAATTCTATCTCATCATATCTGGAAATGCAAGATTAAAAGGAAAGAATCACGTAACCAAATCATGTGCCAATCACGAAGATGTCGGTGAGACTTGGCTTCCATCCGCCTGTGTACGTTGCCTTCTGCTTTCATCTACTCCCTATTAGAGGGCACCCACTCTCATCTCTAGGAGGACAGGCCGGTCGGTAGTGGAGACTCACGCAGAAAGAGAAGAGAGATGCTACGTGCAAGAAGCAAGAAGATTTCCTGCAAGAGGAAGGCAATAACTTTCTCGTTCTTCAATGGTAAGGATTGATATCTCTCTACTAATTCTAATTAAAAGTTGGTGGCGATCGTCCGTTCTCCTTCAGAGTACTTGATTTAATCATTTCAGAGTACTTGATTTAATCATATCTTAGATGACAGGATTTTATCATATCTTTTTTGAATAGAAATATTATTTTAGCATATCTCTATTCACATGTTCTTACTATGGAAGGATGTTATTCATATATCTTATAAATGGAAGGATTTTCTCATCATGTCCTATATGGATAGGAGGATATACTCACCATATCCCATAATACGAGAATTCTATCTCATCATATCTGGAAATGCATAGATTAAAAGGAAAGAATCACGCAACCAAATCACGTGCCAATCACGAAAATGTCGGGGAGACCTGGCTTCCATCCGCCTGCGTACACTGCCTTCTGCTTTCATCCACTCCCTGTTAGAGGGCACCCACTCTCATCTCCAGGAGGAGAGGCCGGTCGGTAGTAGAGACACACACAGAAAGAGAAGAGAAGAGAAGAGAAAGGCTACGTGCAAGAAGCAAGAAGATTTGCTGCAAGAGGAAGGCAATAACTTTCACGTCCTTCAATAGTAAGGATTGATATCTCTCTACTAATTCTAATTAAAAGTTGGTAGCGATCGTCCGTTCTCATTCAGAGTAATTGATTCGTTGAATCTAACATAAACGGTTGAGATGGAAGAGGATTTAACCCGATAGTCAAATCTCTTCGGAGGAACAAACTTTTCCTACTATTGAAACATAACTAAAGTTAGTGTTCTTCGAAAATAAATTTTTTTATCGCAAATTGAGTTTTCGTTGCAACGCACGAGAACATGACTAGTATATAGAGAGAGATAAGCTTCACCCAGGGTTCACAAAACCGCTCGAAAACCGCGGTTTTCGAGCGTACCGCTGAGGTTCGAAATCAAAAACAGTTCGATAAACCGGTCCATTCAAAAAAAAAATTTAAAATTTTTGAAAAAATTTATGCGCTCGGTTTTTCGTCAAAAACCGCTCACAAAAACCGTTTTGCGACGAACATCCGGTTGGCAGCGGTTTTTCGCGAAAAACCGCGGTTTTTCTAATTTTTTTGGAATTTTTCAGAAAAATTTGATTTACTAACTCTTCGGTTTTTGACGGTTTTTGGACGGTTTTCCGAGCGGTTTTTACGGTTTTCGTACCGCGAATTTCGAAATTTGGTTTTGTTAACCCTGGCTTCACCTTTTGCTTTGTTTGCTTCAACTTCTTCTCGATCGCCTCCCTGCCGCACCCTCTACGTTTGGATTGTCTATTAATTTTTTTTCTATCAATTTGGTATCACAAACAAAACATGACACATGTTTACTTCTCTTTCTTCACTTCTCTCTCACCTCCGCATCGCTCCATCCGTGGTAAGACTTGTCCATTTATTTATCTCCTCAATTTGGTGTTTCGTGCAGGATGGCATGTACACATACGACGATCATATATTAACATGAAAGGCTAAAAAACCTTATAGAATTCTCTCTAACTTGCTCTCCACATTGTCGTCTAGTTTATATCAATTTGTTACGTACATGGCTGAAAAAGTATAAATACGACAATACTGTTAAGGATAAGGCATCGTGTCATGAACTTTTCTCTGCCTATCCAAGCTCTATCCACATTCACTACATCTAGTGACGTGCTCGATAACTAGCATGGACACAACAAATTCGTTCATGCATCTAAATTTAAATTTACCACATTGACAAAAAGAGAACACATGAATATATCATACCACCGCGAACGAGCGAAGGCTCAGGTGGCTTGCTCTGTTGGTTGACGAGCAGTCTGCCCGGGATCGAGTCTCAGACTTGTCCAGGTGCGCACGGGCTGCGCGCGTGTGTCATGTGGTGTGAGTGTGTGTGCGTTTGTAGTCTGGCTGTTGTTTTCCTTCTATATTGAATATGAGAGCTTCTGACCAAAATTAAAAAAAGTATATCATACCACCCACCCACATTCGACATTGCTCGCAAGAAACCATAAGTCCGAAAGAAAACCCAAAACAACCAAACCAAGTCCAAAAAAAAAGAAGCAAGAAACAACAAACGAAACCCTAATCGTCACATCCAAATGTACATCTCCAATTCTCCATGCCCCAAAATTAATCAACTATTTAGGCGACCCAAATCACGTCACAACGCATTAAATTAACCCCGCAAAGCACAAATCAAATCAAACCACGAACCCACCTCTCTTCCTTCCCCTCCTCCCTCCGCCGCCGCGGGCCCCACCCGTCAGCCTTTGCTGCCCACCTCTCCCGCGACCTCTATACAGGAGAGGCTAGCTAGAGAGAGAGAGAGGCGAGCAGAGGTGTGGAGAGAGAGGGAGATGGGGGAGGAGAGGAGGGGAGGAGGGGACGAGGCGGCGTCGGAGGCGGCGGCGCGTGCGGCGGAGCGGGCGCGGGAGCTGCAGGACGCGGCGGCGGCGCTGCTGTCGCGGACGTGGGCGGAGGAGGAGGCGCTGCGCCGCCGTGCCACCGCGCTCGAGATGGAGCTCGCGCGGCTCCGCAAGGCCGCCGCCCACGCCGAAAGCGACAAGGTACGTGCTTGCTGGGCCCTCCCGCTCTCGCTCTTGCGTCCTCCTCGCCTTCGTGTGCGTCGGCGTGTCGGAGGGTGGAAAGCTGGAGTGAGATCGCTTGGCGGGTGTTGGCTGCGCCTAGGGTTTCGTGCGCTGCTGACTCGGCGCCGGCGGCGGGTGGTACGGTACGGCGGCGCTGGTCACTGGGGGAGATCTGCATGCGTGGAACTGCAGTTTGGTGTGCTGTGAAAGTCTCAACTTTAAGATGTACCTATGGAGTTTGTGGATGCGTGGGGAGCTTTCGAATCCTTGTCTTTTTGAATCATTGTGCCATTATATGTGCTTGCTGCTGATTGATCGTCGCAATGTGCATGCCTTTGCTTGTGCTGATGTGGCTGTGGTCGTGGGTGTGCTTGTGCAGGTTGAGGAGGACCTGGATCGAGCAACCTGCCTCATAAGTGACGGCGACATTGCGTCGCTGCTCCCGAGCAAGGCACATGGTATGATGGTAATTGGTGTTCTTCATCTTATTCTTGGGTTCTGCCTTCTTCTTTTTAGGGGTGGAATTATGTTATTTTGATTTTTTTTTCCTTTTTTGGGTTTGCAGGTACTTTTCTGAAGATGTTCTTGGGACCGGTCAATCTGCGGGCAACAAGGAAGGAGGTGCAGCTCAAGGTGAAGGAGGAGTACAATAGATACAGGGTATGTGTAAAATTTCAGTTTTTGTAACTTTCTAAAATGGGGTCTCTGGTTGAAGCGTATCTATCTGTGTTTGAGCTACACCAATAGATAAAGATTTTTGAAATCTAGTTTGCCCTTTGATCTTAGAAAATGTACAAGCTGTACAAGTCCCTGTCTTTCAATGGCTCAAAGCTTCTATAAAGTGAAATGTGCATGCTTAGCAATGTACAAGTTTTTTTTTCCCATGAGGTTTAAATGACATCCGAGTCAGCTGGGGAGGTACAAAAAGGTGTTAGAATACAAATCGATGTGGCTCAATTGACATAATCTCTACTTTTAGTTATTCCATTTGTATCTGACACCGTTCAGTCAAACTGTGGTCTATATATTAGTCTAACTTGTGCAAATTGTGATCAATTAATTAATTTCAAGTTGTTCAATTAATGAGAGTCGCATTAATCTACTCTGATTTGCTTATGTCACTGTAACATCTTAAAAATTCGACTTATCTAAATTTACAGAAATGAATAACGTAACAATCAATTGCCCCAATGACCCTCTCACTCTTCCTAGTGAAAATAAAACACCTGGTGAGTTGAGCAATGCAATTTTAATTTGTAGTAGAGCTCTTATACATCCAATATTTTTTTATGATTTATCCTGTCAACATTCCCATCAGTGTAAAGAAAACCTGCTTTCCTCACATGCTTATTTAAAGTAAAGGTTGCAGTGATGATGATAACGAAATTAACATCCTTTCTTTGCAAATTGAATGGTCAAGTTTTCTAGTGGAATTTAATGAGAATATTTTGCAACAATATTGTTTGGATCGTTCTATGTTTGATCATTGGAGTATACCAATCTATAATTGGACACATGCTTATCATCAGTGTGCGCAGAAAGTTTCTTCAGCTTTTATGTTAGATCTGTGGAGGATATGGATAATCCTGACTAGCTATAAATCTTGTCCTGTTCATAATCCTTTTTTTATTTCCCCCCCTTTTTTTCAGGATAGGACTGCCTTAATGTTTCTTGGTTTCCCAATGATTCTATTGTTTCTTCGATCATGGTTATGGAATGGATGTTTTCCTGCATTACCAGTTCAGCTCTACCAGGTACAATCTGATGCTTCTTCATGGCAATTTGGTAACAGCTTGAACTAATGCTATGTTTGATGTCATGCCAAAGATAAACTTACAGCTGAACTTATGTTTAACAGGCTTGGCTGTTGTTCCTGTATACAACTTTAGCTTCGCGAGAGAACATATTGCGAGTTAATGGAAGTGATATCCGTCCTTGGTAAGGAATAATGAAGCTCTGGCATTTACTCACATTCGAGAAAACTATTAGTATTGTGGATTCAAGTTATTTAGTTTATGCATGTCTGTATTTACCAATATTTCATCTCTCATTTTGAGGGAACATAATGGTGTTCTGAAGCGTTATCTTATAGGGATGATAGATGATGATAAAAATATCCTGTTGTACAAAAGCTATCTATCCACTTATAACATGTTCATTTTATGATTTTGTCTGTTTCTTTGGTGCACTTGGAACTTACAGTTGCTTTTATTCCTAAGGTGGATAAGCCATCACTATTGTGCCATGTTGATGGCTCTTGTAAGTCTCACATGGGAGATAAAGGGACAACCTGATTGTGCATGTAAACAGGTATGCATTTTAGATTTTCCCCATTCTGTACTGTGCACAAATGCATGTGCTTAACCTGTACCTTTTTTCACAGAGAGGTGTTGAGCTGTTTCTGCGCTGGGCCATAATGCAAGGTTTTGCCATGATGTTGCAGAACAGATATCAACGTCAAAGACTGTATACTCGGATTGCTTTAGGAAAGGTAACATGTTCTGATAAAAGAGAGGAAAAGAACTGGTCCTTTATATGTTTACTCTGGTGATCTTGGCTATTATTTTCATGATCAGTAGCTGTTGTTCTGAAGAACACCAGGACGTTGATGAAGTTTACACAATTGGCATTTCCTTTGCATCATCTAGCTCGATGCACGGCATTTCAAGCATCAAGTGGCTCTTGTGCTACATGCATTTACCTGTGCAGTCATGTGTTTGAAACTTTAGTCGAAGTAATTTTCCATAGCTAGAATTTTCCTTTTTCGTCAGGCTAAAAGAATGGATGTTGTGTGGGGCGAGACTGCTGGTGTTGAAGGTCAATTGTTGCTGTTGTGTCCTCTCCTCTTCCTCTTGCAGGTATGATTTATGCCCATGGTAGCAGGTACCGTATTTTACTTGCGATGTTCTCATTCTTTAAAGTAATGCATGATGCTGTGCTGAAAATTCCCTATTTTACTTACTTGAAGGATAGTGTCAGGTCATTTATCTAGATCGTATTTTCATACTATTGGGTGTGCATGCTGGCATCATGTAACATCAAATAATCTTCTCATAAATGTACAACAATTTAAAATAAATTATCTGATTCTCCCCCCTATTTGTCTAGGGCTTTGAGGGTTATGTTGGATTTTTACTTCTTCGCACAGCTCATACAGGCATCATCCCTCAGTGGCAGGTCAGGAACTTTTGGCTCTTCATACGACCAGATTCTATCATATTTGATCCATGTCATTAACATATGCTGCTGTCACAGGTTGTGGTCTGTGGGATCCTGCTGATTGCAATGGCAATAGGTAATTTCGCAAACACAGTGGACACGTTGATGGCCAAGTCCAGGTTCAAAGCAAAGATGAAGAAATCCAAGAGCAAACGGGATCTTGACGCGTGCACCTCACCAACTGGCTCATCACTGACAAATTTGACAGGCAGAGCTTGAAAAGGAGAAGTTCCCCATCCTATGAACATTGCCCATGCTCAACCAGGGCTTATTACCATTGTAAAGCATTAGTTTTTTTGCCCACCAGCTCCTAGTCCTGACCGTCTCTGTTAAAGATCATACTCATGTAATCATCAAACAAATAGGTTGCTGATGGTCTCAGGTTGAGGGTAATCAAGAATAAACTGTTCATGTTTTTCTCTCTCTTTTTAAATTCTGAACATCGAGTGGGCTAGATGAACTTAGGACTGTAAGATGTAGCGAAATTTTCCTGGTATAGTTATTGTGAGACTTACATTGTCAGAATCAAACATGTGAAGTTGTATACAAGCTGTGATCCCTGCCTTTTCTTTCTTCATCATGCGCTTTTGTTCTTGCGAAACTCCAGTTTTGTACATGTCTGTTCGTATATAATTGGATCACTGATGAGCTCATGCCATGTTTGGCTGAAGTTATTGATTGCAAATAGATGGTTCATGATGCAATTACCACTCTGGAAATCATCATAAGTTCTGTCGTAGTTACAAAACTAGACAGTGGGTATTCTTATGAGCTCTTTTACAGTGGATTAAAATCAATATAAGCTACCCATTCCTTTGAATATAACAGTTGAAATCAATTTAGATCTAGTTATACTACTACATATAGTATTGATAGTAAATTTAGAAAAGGTAAAAATCCCGTCATACTATTTGTCCTCTACGGTAAAACACGTCCTATGATCTTGATGAATGGATAAGAAGCTTCTAAAGATCACTAGGTATTCGGTAAATCCAAAACTATGAACGAATTATAAAAAATCTAAAATATCCTTATGAATGGATAGAAAAAATCTAAAATACCCTTGAGGAATAGACGGTTAGATTTGATTTCTATTACCATTACTTACTAACTATATTATCTACTGTAAAATTTCTCATTTTTATACCTTTTGTTAAGAAAGGACTGAGTGAGAGGAGGGAAGTGAGTGTTGAGTGATGATTGAATGAAAATCAGAGAGAGAGAGTCCCGTTTACAAGTGCTCTCGCGACCACGACCATATATGTAGGATGGAGGGAGAGGCAGTTCTTCCCTTGCCTACATGTTTAAAGGAAGGGTATTTAGGTACTTATTTTCCTGAGCACAATATAGTAATCATCTATCTATTATATTTGGTGGAATCCTAGCCACTACGTTCATTTGAGCCGGCTTAGCTCCGGCTCGGCTCGCAGTTGGAATCGAGCCGCCAATTTTTTTTTGCATTTGGGTCTTTTTTTGAAAAAAAATTACGATCAGATCCTTTTTGGAAAAAAATTACGTTTAGATCCTATTTCAGAAAAAAAAAGATTATATTACATTTATGCCCTTTATGCCTTTATAAACGTTGCGTTTAGATCCTATTTTGTCCTTATCCGGAAAAAAAATATCGTTTAGATCCTTTTTCGTAAAAAAACGTTTAGATCATTTTTTTTCTATTTTTTACGTCCAGAGCGGCGGTCGCGGCGTGCCACGCCACCGTAGCTCAAATATATTTATATCATTTCAATCGTTCCACCGAATAAATGCAAAAAAACGCGATATGTTTGTATCCTTTCAACCGTTTCACGTGTCTCCTCGATTTGCTCGAGTGGGTAGCGGCGGCCGCGGCGTGTCACGCCACGGTTGCTTACCTAGTTGATAAATATACATGCATGCATTCCCTAGCATTCCTATATATCCTGAAGATCCTAAGAGCTGGGCTCCCTACAACAAGTTCCATCCATGAAAAATATTTTTGGATATCACTCTGGAATTGCAGAAAAGGAACTGTAACCAGAAAATAGGTTTGCTCAGAAGTTATGTGAAACCTTCATGCCCTTGTGGTGCATATACTACCAGAGTACATGATTGAAATGTAAAACGCATGAATATTGAATGGATGGACCTACCTCTCTCTTCTGTATTGACATGACCTTTTTCCCTTTTTAGCTGATCGATTGATGAAGTTGAGTGTTTGAAGAAGAGTTATTTTAATATAAGATGTTGGAGTGAACTAATGTGCAACCTTATGATATTCAAGCCTCCACAAATTAGAGTTCATTCCAAGATAGGAAAGCTAGAACATCTAATGCGGGGTCAAAGCAGTATTGTCCAGTCTAACTACAGACTCTAATGGCAATCAAACAGGCATCAAGAACGAAGAGAATCAAGAAAGAAAATAAAGTGATAATGATAATGCAATTGCCAATTGGTGAAGCCACCTCTGCACCCTAGCTAGAAGCTTAACACGGTTGGGAAATAGTACAATCTAAATGTTCACTACGTATTTAATCTGTCTGGGCAGGCTCATAATCTATCTTTAGTTATGATCCGAGCTGTGCTAACCTTGCTTATTTGTGTCACAATTTTAGGCGAACCGACTGTGTTCTGATTATACAACTAAATCAAATTTCATGCATATATATGAGAAATTGAACAAGGCACACGGCATTCAAACTATACTTCAAACTAACATCAGAATAGTGAATAGAACTAAAGCTTAAAAATACGTTTGCATTTGTATTTCCATGTAAAGTCAGAAATGGAGATTTTTTTTCAGAATATACACTGGACAACAGTGGGGAATGAAGAGCTACCAGATCTTGAAATTGTCCCCTGATTTACAACATCACGAAAAATGGGCGAAAATAATAGCAGAAGAAACATTTACGCTGCATCATTTCTCTGCTTCGCATTTAATTTAATGAGTAGATTGCAGTATTGCTCAGAACGGCAGTATGACTGCTGGGAGGTTAGAAACCTACTTCTAAGTTCTGGGATGCTGGCCAAGCAATCGGCCTTGTGCTGGGAGCAGAGAGCACTGCCATTCCGCTTGGCCCTCCGCCTGAAGAAGCTCCCCGTCGACACCGGAACCATTGTGTGTGTTGTCAACTGGCCTTATCTTTACTTGTTTTACCTGCAAGAGATTGTTGTAAAACCGAGTGTCAAAGATCAGTAGAGGTAATGTCTTAAACTTGGCAATCTACAAAGGAGGCAGTAGATTGAGTGGACTAGTGGAGTTTTAGGAAAATAAGAACTAACAAGGTTCAGATCCAGGATGCCTGCCTGCCTGGGACAGGGATTGTAAGCTAAGTAAGCAGAGGTGGTTACAGTGGATTATGCGAAGAATGATAGGACAGTTCAATACCTTGACATACTCCACAAAAGGGAGTAGAAGATGCCAGCAAAACTGATAGGCAACAAAGAAGCAAAATAATCTGAGTCTTCCACTTCCATGGACAAGAATCAAGTCCAGACTGCCGTCGTTGTGCTGAGCTTTTGGCGCAATAACTGGAGAAAGTAACCCCTGAGCAGGCTTGCAGAAGTGGTTGCAGACAAAAATGCCAAGAAATTCCCCTTTCCTGGTAACCAAATTATCTTCAAGGCTACCATCAATCTGTATACCTCTTCTAACCTTGCTACCATTAGAAGGCTGATCCTGACATTTTTCAGTCAGTGACTTCAATTCAGGATTTCTCCCTGGTGATAAAGGTAGATAATCCACCTCAAATCTGTATCGAGGTAAGGACAGAAACTTTAGAATGCCAGCGATGACGTAACGGAAGGGCCCAAGCTGCAGGCGGAAGTTTTCAGATAGTTGCAGTACTGAAAAAAAAAGGGAATACATTTGAGGATATAAGTTGAATAAAATATAGTGTATAAGGGCTATGGGTATATAGAAGAAAAGATGTATTAGTGCAGTAAAATCACAGCCAATCTGTAATTGTAGCCTTGTGGGTATTATTGTCAATCAATAAGAGGTAATAAAGCAAGAATTACAAATAACAACAGTGGCATGGATGATGTCTGTGGTGCAAATTACTCTGCTGTCTACTTTAATCTCATCAGAATTGTAAAGTAGTCCTGTTTATGTTTCTCAAAGGTACGAACAGAAGTGCTCAGGGTAGCATTTCAACTAACCAAATAAGGACCACCAGATCCTTTTCTGTAATCCTAAGTAGTAAACAAGATCATGAGTAGAGTTCTGTTATTTGTTGTTGTTCTTATCTCTTAAGTGTTGCTGTATTATATGATTTTTAAACATCTCATATAAGGATCCTTCTATTAACAACTAAGCCAAATAAGAACAAGAATTATCACTTTCTAGCCGGAGGCCATACCTTACATAAGGTTGTCTAGCTAGATTATAATTCTAATTTCTAACCTAGACTAACAGCATTCAAATCATCTACAAGGTAAGAGTCAAGATATCAAATGCACCACTTGAGAATTAGATGTGCAGAAGAATGAAAACTTACCATCAGCTACAAAACCATAGTAGGAAGCTGTCAAACCAAAATGAGTAACTCCAGCTTGGATCCATTTTACAGAAAACACATCTATTGGTGTGAAACCACCCTACAGAAGTATGACCTTACATATTAATATGTACAGTAAAATTCGAAAACATTACATGTGTGTGCGCGCAGAGCGAGAGAGAGATGAAAATTTTAGGGTTCAACAACTTAGTACGTCGAATTGCCAACAAAACTCATGAAAAAAATTCATATCAATTTGAACATAACATAACCAAATTACCTCAGCTAAAGCAATTGCAGCAGACACAGGATCCCTGATGCCAAGAACAGTCCAAACTAATGAATTATCAGAACCAGCAGGAATTATCCCAATGGGCAGTTGGGTTGCCTCTTTCAAATCATCTCTACCAAGTAAACCATTCAAAACCTGTATTAATATATATAATTAGTAGAATGGATGTAGATGTTTTTTAGTACAAAAATAATCCGACATGCCAGCGGTGCGCTGGTGTCCAACACCAGTCCAAGGTTTGGACAAGTGTCAGTGCTACTTAGCAGTTCAAACTACAAATAACTAGTAGTGATCAGCAGAAACTATGAGCTAAAAATGGTAACTTTTATAAGAGCAGTGAGAACAAGCACATCCAACACATATACAGTTCATATGCACTAAGTGCAAAGAAGTCCACCTAGGTGCAATAAAGTGAAATAGGCTCCCAGATCAGTTTGTGTAAAGAAAGGAACATCGGAAAGGAGATAGACCTCAATACCTCATTTACGACTCCATCACCCCCAACACATATAATTCCTGTAAACAATGAAAATATTAGTGAATTGAACAGTGAAATGGAAGGGCACACAATTGCATATACAGATATACAATTGATATTACCATCAGGGCATGTGGCGATGTCAACAGTAGAAGCAAGCACCTTTGCATGACCAGCGTACGCTGTTTCAACTACTTCCATCACGAAACCTGCAAGCTGCACCAGATCAAACTTTAAATGCAAAAATATATAAATAACAGAATAAAGGATCTAAAAAACATATATGTGACCTTTTCTAAAACAGAAGGAACTCTTTTTGCTATTATCTTGTGCAAATTAAGTATGTCACAAAACTAAGTTGATGACAGTATACTTCCCATTGAATATGAAAGAAACTAAGATGATCGCTATTACACTTCAAATGAGATTTTGCTAGCTGAAATCAACCAAAATGTTTTGACGTCTGATTGCAAAACTAGGAACATCTTACCTTCAATGTTGATTGCACTTTCTTGTAGAAAATTTCACGAGAGCTACGGAATCCAGAATTAGGATTCAAGATGACAAGTACTTTACGAATATTTCCTTGTCTTGTATTTGATTGGTCCTGCAAAACATTAACTGCTAAATAGTTGGGCACTTCCTCTCTGCAAGAGGTAGTAAGGTCAGAGGAACAGCGTGATACAATCTGCCTCTGGGTGAAAAGGGCAGTCTGCCACTGATTAGATTTCCTTAATTTGCAAGGCAAAAGAGGCTGGCCAACTTGCGATCTTTGCAACTTAATGGCATTAGAACACCGGTAGTAGCTTCTTGAATGGCATGGGTTGTAGGTAAAACATTCATTCACAGCACTAAAGGATACCTGCAATGATGGTTACATGGCATGAGAGTGAAACCCAACGGGCAATTTGAAAAGCAGTACTTCCATGATCACGTTAAGATGAAGGCAAAAAAAGAAAATGTAATTCAGCACCCATGGGTACTAGTAATATGTAATTACTCCTATTGTTATATTCCCACCATAGCAATGTGAAAAGTGTGCAAATTGAAAAGGAGAAAGCTTTGTTATCATAGAAAAAAAATACCCATTTAAAACACCGAGAGGAAAAATTAATGATTACACAACAAGCACAATCTCCATTTATCCCACTGAGAGGAAAGTTAGTAGCTACCCAACAATGCACGAGCAATAGATCTCAAAGCTTGTAGCTTTATCCTCGTGGGCTGTACATATGGCAAAAAAAAAGACACAATAACGAATCACATCACCAGAAATATGCGTTCGTGCGCATGAAAAATCAACAACTACCCAAAATGCAGAGTAAAACTGGAGGGGAGAAAAGAAAGAAAAGCTGAATTGCTCCTCCCATTCTTCGCCCATCTTTCTCAAACTTGAGAAAGCAAGAACCTTCCCTCTACATCCTCGCGTTCACTCAGCAACTAAATCGAATCGATAGCTACACGAGGATGCAACTGCGAAAGAAACAAACAAACAGAAGCGGGAGATGAAGTTCACCGGGGATCGGACGAGTCTTGTTGAGCTCATGATCAATCTTGGAGCGACGAATTGGGGAAAGGCAGCTCACGGTTACGAATCAAGAACCCCTCGACTCAGCAGCGGGATCAAGACGGCGTCGCGACGGCGGCGGCGGGGACTCGGGGGGCGAGCGCTGGAGATGGCGACGGAGAGGCCTCGTGTGGGAAGGACAACCATGGAGTTTCTTGCCCTTTTCCTCGACGTCTTTTCGTAAGGAAATTTCCTTTGTTCATGGGCGTCTGATCTCCTGGACACGATCTGCAGCCGTCCGATCTGGGAAATATTAAAGGTAATAAGATAAAAAAGGGACCTTTTCCAATTTATAGAACACGGATGGATATGTAGTGTTTTTGGTACACGCGCGAGCACATTTTATAGGCATAGTTGAACATTTCGTAAGTAGACATGTGTGTTTTTTATATAGTTTATAAAGTAAAAATTAGGCTATGCAAACACACCTCGGGTAAAACAAAGAGAGTAAATTTTACAAAACTATAGAATTTTTTATACAAATTATAAAAAAACTACATAGTTTAGCTTTTATGTCACAAAACTACAGATTTTAGAAGAATTTATGTCACAAAACTAAATGTTTTAAAATTAATTGTTTTTTATAATAAGTTTGATAGCATGGACCTACATGACAGCTTTACGTGTCCACATTTCCCGTTTCACTCGCCTGTACGGCCGTCATATGGGCTCACATTGTCAAACATGTTATAAGGAACAATTAATTCTAAAATCTATAGTTTTATGACATAAGTTCTTCTAAAATCTGTAGTTTTGTCAAATAAAAGCTAAAATATGTAGTTTTCTGATAGTTTATAATTTTTTTTGTAGTTTTGTAAAATTTACTAAAAAATAACTTTATATGTATGTAAAAAGTACTACCAAACAAGCATTTTTTACACATTACACAAGTTAGCAATAAACGATCACGCCTCGACAACAGTGACTTTTTAATTTTTATAGGGTCTTTCGGACTAACATTGTTGAGCGGTAATGGGTTATCAACGAATTGCTAGTGAGTTGAGGTTAGAGTTGGTTAGAGTTAAAAGCCGATGACAAGGTGTAGAGTTAGCTTAGTCTTTGTTTGGATGGGTTTTAAACTAACTTCAGCTTTTTTTAAAAAATCAGCAAGTCTTCAAACTCAGCTTTTAAATGATTTTTAACATAAGCTAGAAGTTATATATAACTAGCAACAGTTAAAAGCTGGGTTGAACCTGCTTTTGCAGATTATTGTAGAGGGAAATTAGCTATTTATCAAACGGTATTTTATAAAAAGCTATATCTAATTTTTAGCTTAAAAATTAAAAAACATCTTTTTAGAGAAGCTCTAGCTAGAAATAGTGTAGGTGTTAGGTAAGATAGGCTCCAAACAGGGGCGGAGTCAGTCCAGACCCAAGCCTCGGGCTGGCCTAGGCTGACCCAAATATTTTGACTTTTTGCATGGATTTATGATGACTTATTGCAAAGGATTTTTGGACCAGGTCTCGGGCCCAGACCCGAGTGGCCCGAGGCCTGACTTCGCCCTTGGCTCCAAAAGTCACATGAGATTACAGCGCTATCGGAACAAACCGTAGAAGAATGATATCATGAGATATAGCTCTGATTATTTAAACTATGTTTGAGATATAGACTGTAGCCCCTCTTATAAATATTTTTTTACATATTTTATAAGTACATTTCCGCTATCTATAGGCGGCGTGAGATAAAAAAAAAAGAACAACGCTGTAAGACAGGAGAAAACTGAAAACTAAAAAATGCTCTTGTATTTTTTAAACACACAGCCCCTTTTCGCCAAAAAGCTTTTGGCGGTTTTTAGTTCCACTTCCTATATCATTTTCTCTTGTAGAATTAGCGGTAAAAAGGATGAAAGGAACAGTAAATATACACTGTATAAAGCAGGGGTTAAAAATGTTTACCATGCCAATCAACCAATCCATCCGTGGTGCCTTCCTGAGCCACTCGCAGTTTTGCTTGCATCTGTTCATCAGTTTATCTGTCTGTCCCCCACGCAACGACTTCCTGACAACGAAGAGCTTCCCCGGCGCAAGACGGGCAAAAACACTTGGTAACCAAACAAATCGACACCCGCCAAGAAGCCTCCAAAACCACGCGCAGTTCATCGGATCCTCGCTTCGGTTCCAGATTCGATTCATCCCACCCGGAAAAAATCTGAGACCAGACCGGTAGCAGTAGCATCTCGAGAGCCTCCAGGTGAGCTTGCTTGTTACTCCTCAAATGGGTAGCCCAATTCTTTGCTTGGTTTGGTCCGGTCCGGTTTGCTTGCTGCTTCTTGGAGCGTGTGTCGGGTTCTTGTCTATTTATCGGAGTAGGATGGTTCATCCATTCAAGAACTGTAGCTTGTAGGCTTATTAAAGCAAGCGCCTTTTCATTAGGGGTATTCTGGGGTGGTCCAAGAATTTGGGGGGAAACTGTGGTGCTTATGCATTGGGGGAAGTTGAGTCAATCAGATCCAAGAAGCTAATTCGATTCTCTGGCAGCTTGTTGTATCTAAACTAGTTTTCGCATATGGATTAGTTGAGTTGGACCTGGATTCTCTAGCACCCAAAAAAACATGTTTGTGCAGCCTGCTGCGGAGTATTTTTTTTACGGTACAATAAATTCAATATGTTCCTTTCATTTTTTCGATCCAATTGATCAAATTAAATAGTATTTATTTATATTTGTTTGGTAGCAGAGTAGTAGAAATACATTTAACAAATTAATGGCTAGATCTGGTTTTTACTACCAATATAGTACACTAAATTCAATTTGAACCGTTCATTTTTTTTCGATCCAATGGATCAGATTAGCGAGAATTTATTTATACTTTGTTTAGTAGTAGGTTAGTAGAAATACCCTAACAAATCAACGGCTAGATCCGATTTCTACTACCCACTATATACTACTAGTATAACGCACCTTAAAATTTCTCTCTTTTTTTTTACCAGCTTATTTCTAGCTGTTGACCAGTTTCAGGCGGTGAGCTAACTCGATTGCGGTCATCAGCATGTGTCTGTCTTTGCTATAATAGGAGAACCCTAGGATGTGAGAACCCTAGCATGTAGGATTGAAGTAGCGGAGCTATGGAGCAGTTAAAACGATAGAGATCACCACCTGGTTAGGGGTGATAAGGTTTACAGGTTGTAGGCTATATGTTCCTAGTGGTCAATTTGATTCTCTTATTTTGTTTGTTGTAACAGCATTCGTCAGTGTTGGATTCCATCCTACATAATGCATCAAAGTTTGGATCCTTTCTACCACAACGCAAGAATCGTGGGAGATGATGGTGTCTTCTGTCATTGCTAGTAGATATCTTAGTTTGGTCCGTAGTTGAAACCCTCCAAACAATGATTCATAATTCCTTTGATGTTTTATTCATAAACCCACACGCTGTAACTGTGGGTAACTTCTCAATGTGCGTGCGTGCGTGTGTGCGATAACATGGGGTTATCAGTTAATTAAAAACAGTAATTAAGCAATAAGAATATGATTAGGCAAGAAAAATAAATTGCAAGGATTAGAGAGTGCCGTCAGTCCCGCAGCGATGGTATTGCTCATTGAGTTGCCCGACCTGTCGGGACCCAAGCTGACACCTCTCGCTAGACCGGGGTTCATCATTCGGCGCTTTAGGATTTTACCTGGTACGGTTTCGAGTACTGTTAGTGTTTTAAGCGAGATATGACCGTAATACCCTTAGGATCAATAGCCAACAGTAAAAGCCCAAGGGCAAAATGGTCATGTGCCATTTTCCCAATTCAATAAAGCCAGCCAAGAGCCAACCAGAGGCCAACTCAATAGCCTTTGTCTCCCATTTTCCCACACAAACCGAGAACCCACAAGAGCACAACCAACTTCCATTTTCCTCACCCAAGGAAGATAGCAAGCTTCCAACCAAAGCAAGCCCACAAGAACCAGAACCAAGCCGAAGCAAGAGGGGGCGACAACATCTAGAAGAGGAGGCGATAGCATCCAAAGGAGGAGGAGGAAGCCATCTAGAAGAGGAGGGGACCGTCCAGAAGAGAAGAAGGAGGTCACCCGAAGCCAGAAGGCAGCACCCCTTCTTCCTTGCTTCCTCAACTTCATCCCCAGCCTGCTTCAACTCCAACCGATCAAACCCAGGTGCATATACCAATAGTATTAGAGTAGCTACAGTGCAGGTTTGCATATGTAAAGGGTAGATCGAGGGTTTGGCTAGCAAATAGGGTAGGGTAGGGGATAGATCGGGTCATCCCTGGGGTTCTTAGTAGGTTGGGGCAACCAGTAAGTGTAGTATTTGTTCTTCTTTCATAGATTAGCTCAATTCTCCCAACCATCATCCTAGAACCCCTTCTAAAGCAAAATCAGCAAGCAAGCAAAGCAAAATCATCAAGAAATGAAATGTGGGTAGAACCCTAGATAGCAGAAAGAGATGGCTGCGGGCTAGTGCCGGCCATGGGGGAAGGAGTCGGCGAAGGAGGAGGCGTCGTAGAGGTGGGGTCGGCCAGCGTGGGAGGGGTGACCAAAGGCCGAGTCATGAGGTGGACTCATGGTGCTGCCGCAGTCTGACCGGCCGGCGTCGGGCAGAGGAGGTCGACGTCGTCTGCAGGTGGCGCGGCCGACCGGCCGAGCCGGGCAAGCCGCACGGGAGCCAGCCGGAGCGGAGGCGCGAGAGAAGCCGCAGGAGAACCGTAGTGGGAGCAAGGAGTTGGCCGGCAGGAGAGGAGAGGAGGAGAAGTAGCGAGAGGAGCAATGAGGCGTAAGAGGAGAGGGGCGGTGACTTGGAAGGAAAGGAGGCAGGAAGCGCAGAGTCGAGAGGCTCTCGGCCGAATCGACCAGAGGCCAAAAAAGGCAGAGAAAAGAAAGGGAAAGGAAGAAAAGAAAGAAAAGAAGAAAGAAAGAAAGAAGGAAGGGAAGAGAGAAAAGTGAGGGGGAGGGGGAAAAGGGTAGAAAAATAATTCGTGCCGCGAACCGCGTTGGTTTTGTTAATCAACTTGCAGATCGCGTAAAAATCGAAAAGAAGTATTAATTAAATAGTTCCAAGATAAAAATGTACGACAAATCAGAAATTTGTTGGACGTTAGAATAAATTGTTCCCCTTAATTGCCCTAGTTAATGTTGTATGCTTTCAGGGTCAGACCTGAGCATCCTAGCCAATCAAAACCAATCTTCGGGCGAGGACGATCCTTCTGCTTTTATTCCAGGCAAGATTCTTTGATCATCTTTTATTAAATGATTTTCAATGCTTTCGTATAATAATCATATCATCATTGCATCAAAAATTTACTTTCAAATTGAATGTGAATCGGATGTGAATGATGGAAATGGGTTGTGGTTTTGAGAAAGAATGAAATGATGGATTTGTGATGTGGTTTTGGAAATGGTTGAGTTGGTGTTTAGCGTCCACGAATGGAGTCGTGGGTTTGTATTAGAAATATTTATGGTGAGTAGAGGGCGCCGAAGAGAAGGAGAATAGCCGGTGGGGTCCTCTACATAGGCTATAATATAAGGTTAACCAATTGTAATTGGGCAATGAACCGTATTTTAGTATCAACCATAGCGAGCTAAATCGTTGTTAGAAAATGTTGTCCTATGAAGGTATTATGATCTCCACATTGGGAAATAAGTAGATAATTAGGAGTGTGAAGCTGGGCATGCCGGGAGTCCCAGTGAAGGACACAAAAATCAGCTGTGGTTGATCAGGCGCTATATTTAAAGCCTATGGTTGAGTATCAATGCTGCTGTGGTAGTATGGTACAACTGGTACGCTGAGGATAGGTGGGGAACAGTCGAGGACACCACCACTCGTTGGCTACCAGGGTTGGAGATCTAATGCTGGATTAGCGATAAACGTTTTGGAGCCTCTGTGGTGGAGGCCGTTATGGGTAAAGTGATACGAACCTGCGCATGGTTAAAATCTTGAATTCAAGCCTGTCTCCTGGATTGGAGGCTACGAAAGCTAAGTCTGCCTTATATACGAGTGTAATAGCTGTTTTCGTATTTAAAATATCCAACCTTTAAAGAAAACCAAAAACCTAATTTCTGTAAAAGTGGATTTTTAGGGAAGGTAAGAGAATGACTAGATTTGAGAGGAAAATTCATATCTGCATTTGTTATTAATGCTTGCTGAGTACTTTTGTACTCACTCTTGCTAAATCCTTTTCTAGAGTTTGACTTCGGTGTTCAAGCAGATGGTTGGGTGGATGAGTAGCTGTGCATCGGCTTCGTCAGTCTTTTGGTGTAGTAGTATCTATGTTATATCCTTTTGTTGTACAGAGATTAGCTATATTATCTATGTAATAGACATATAGCCCTGCGTGGTTTGGTTTGTAATATATTTATATTCAGTCTCTAATTATTGTTCTATTGCAACACTCTGAACACGGCATACTAACCAATAAAATATCGAGTGTGCTCGATGTTTTGATTAACTAGTATGCCGAGACTCGCGTAATTATCTCAGAGTGATGGCAGTGCTACTGTCATTACCCTGGGCTAATTATGCGGGTCGTCATAGTATATATATGTATGTATATATGTGTATGTGTATGTGTATGTGTACGTATGTTACGTACGTATGTATGTGTCTGTGTGTGTCTGTGCGTGCGTGAAAGAAGGGTTATATGTAAATCTAAATGTTGTGTTTTGGTAATAGATGCTTACATTCACTACCTAGAAAGTCAAGACATCGTTCTTTTTTTCTTTGAGCAGATGAGTAGCCAAGTGGATTGCTTGTCAGCATATCTTTTGTTGGTGCAACAGAAATAGTGAACATTAACATTGCTTGCTGACATCTGGAAAACTCTTTTGTACCATTATATTATAGCCTGTTTATTCTTTAACTAGACTTGGCGTTTCCTGCAGATGGCTTGTTCGAATGGTGAGGCTGAGCACCAATGGATAGAGAATGTCAAGTCACAAGGAGCAGTTCCTTGTCTAGCGCCTGAAGAATGTCCTAATGGCTGGGCTACTCCTCCTGGTGACTCATTTATGATCAGAGGCCCAGAATATCTTACAACTAAGGTAAAAATACCAGGTGGGGAATATCTTCTAGAGCCTCTTGGGTTTGATTGGATCAGAGGCCCAGCAAAAATATGCGAGGTCCTGAAAAACAAGAATCATCGTGTGAGGAAAGCCATTGATGAGGAAGTTTCACATGGTAATCAGCCTTTTGTCTGGGCTTTTAACTTGCAACTGCCCAGCAAGGAGAACTACAGTGTGATATTCTACTTTGTCGCACTGGAACCTACACCCGAAGGTTCGCTTATGGATCAATTCTTGAAAGGGGATGAATCTTTCCGGAAATCCAGGTTTAAATTGATAGCGAACATAGTTAAAGGGCCTTGGATTGTTCGAACAGCTGTGGGTGAACAAGCCATCTGCATACTGGGTAGAGCTCTTTCGTGCAAGTATATTCAAGGATCAAACTTCATTGAAGTTGATGTGGATATCGCATCTTCTATAGTTGCAAATGCAATTTTCCATTTGGCGTTTGGTTACGTCTCAACACTAACTGTAGATTTAGCATTTCTAATCGAGAGTCAAACAGAATCAGAGCTCCCTGAGAAACTTCTTGGAGCTGTAAGGTTCTCTGAGTTAAATCCAGGTTCAGCTGGTGTGTACGAAGTGCCATCTGAAGAACAACAGGAAAGTGCTTCTTTCCTGCCTGCAAGATTGTGGCAGGGTTTTTCTCAACTGTTACACAACCCAGGCAACTCAAGGGAGCCATCCCCTAGTTTACAAAATACTAATAGGAACTTGTATAAAGAAGACACGGATGAGAATACTAAATGGTAAGTACAATGGACCCAATTGTGCTACTTAGATAGTGTCCGGTAAACTGCTTTTCATTAGAATTTTGCCTTGACAGATCAACGAAATGAAAAGAAAAGAAAATCTGTCATGTGGCTTTGAGAAACAATCGTTATAGGGTGAGATCCATTGATAATTTGCACCTTGGCTCATGAACAATCAAGCGCTTTATTTTCTTTTCTTTTGTCAGTATTTTTCTATGTTATCTTGAGGAGGCTACTACAATGAATGGCCCCTATCTTGACATCATTATGTTACATTGTAGAGAATCTGTAGTCAATATTTCTAGCCTTGGATTTGTTCTACCGCTGGGATTTGAAACCCTGACTCCAACAAATGTTTCTCATGCTGCTATCTTGACATCATTCTGTTATATTTATAGAATCTATAGCCAAAATGTTTCTCACGTTTGAGACAAAGCTTTTATCAAGTGGAATACTGAGATAATGTGTCTCTTTTGCAGACATTCATGAATCCCTTATTAGAGGAGATCGATAATGCTTTAATCTCCCATGAAATGGATATCTTCATTAGTTGGGGTTAATAAGTCAGTTCAACATTGTGTTGCAATTCGTTCTTAGGATGATCGATCTCAGGTAGCATTTATCGATTATCTTAGTCCTGGGGCTTGTTTGTCCCCCTCACATCTGCTGTAAAAATTATATATACTGGTCAACCGACAAACTGCACCACTCTGTACATAAACTGAACTACCTTCAAATTCAGAAATTGAGATGCGTCCCCCATTCTCTTCTGAAGGAATTGTATGGAAGTGCAATAGTACAAAAGGATCTGATGCTGATAAAGAAAGAGGGAGAGAAATGCATCTGATGCTGAAGTGTGATGAAAGCTTACATCAAACCGATAGGCATAAGGAAAGGATAGTAGTTGCTTGCACTGTTGATTGGATGCACCTGGAAACTTCAGGTTTTATCTTGTCTCTTGTTGTTTGCTTGGCCGACGCTGATGGTAACATCAGTGCTGTAAGTGTGTAACAGCCAGCCTATGACAAATTCACAATGGGATCCTGTAGAATTGGACATGTGTTCCAAGTCTGGAAATTTGAGTGAGAAGGCCATATGATCCTAGTGATATATATAAATAAACTTCACGCTCTTTCCAATTGAACTCCAATTGGTGATGATGCCCACGTTTTGCACACCTGGTACTTTTAACCTTGATCGGTCAAACTCTGTATTCCTTGACCAATAATATTTTTCTAACACGTTGTTTGGTTGTATCAAAATGATGTTGTTAGATTTATCGTAACAAATATTTTTATAACACTACACTTCTATAATATTTTATAGAGCAATGCTTCAATGCTTTCCCTTCTAATACAAGTTGCACAAATCTTGAAACAAACGAAGGGGTAAGTAATCTCTATCTACCATTCATTCATGTTTTAATATTTGCGCAACTGTAAAAAACAAAAGCATTGAAGCACCTCTCTATTTTATATATATTTTAGAATAAAGTAACGGTCAAAGTTTAACTTAAGAGCCCGTAAAAAATCAATAGTGACAGGTATTATGAAATTGAGGGAGTGAATTTCAGCTCATTACCATCGTAGAGAGGTATAAATTAGAAAATATCATCCATCACGCCATGTTAGATGTTGGTGATCTTTTGCGTGGTACAAAGTGAGGTCTTAGAATGATTAAGGGCTGTTTGGTTTATATACTAAGATTGCTATATTTTATCGTAATTTTTTTGCCAAACTCACATAATTAAGTCATCAATGTTGAAGCCACAATTTAGAAGTAATTTTGCCATCTTTTTTGAGTAACTGACGTGTGAGACCTAGATGACAGGAAATGAATCTTGTTATAGATGTGACTATGAACTAAACGGACGTCTAACTCAATTAAACTTGTCTAACTCGATATGTAACAAGATTTATGTATGAACCAAACCCTATGGCCAAGCCATGTAAAGTTGGTCGGGTAGCTCTAGTGCTTTAAATAGCTAGCTATAGCTGTGATATAGCTTTTTCGGACTCCAAACACGAAGCTACGAGCCAATGGTCCGCTATATTAGCTACAAGCGCTATAGATAGCAATTGTTCCGCTACATGACATAGCTTACCTAGGACGCCAAAACATTAGGCCCATTTTGAAATCCAACATTACTAGAAGGCTCAAATGTATCTTTTTATAAGTCTGAACTATAAGAAAACCTGATAAAAGATCTCATCGTACCTTTTTTTTTCAATAATTCAGTATTCATATTTCTTAATGATTAATCTATACCCCTTTATAATGCACCTAAGCAATTTTTCTTACGTCCACCCTAAATAATGCACCTCATTAGAGATGGCCCAATGTTCGTGCACCCAAAGAAACGTCCCGTAAACTTGCATTCATCAAAATGAACGCCTCGATCTTTCCTCGTTTTACTCACCCACATCCGATGGCCGTTGTTTAATGTGTCTAACTCATTCATTCATGTGGCCCACAACAGGAGAGCCCGCACATATATATTTCAATTGAACTATATATATGAAATTTATGTTGTAAATCTAAACCCATTTGATAATATTATTTAGCGAAAAATATTATATAAGGAATGTGGGTATGAAATGCAATTATCGTGTGATAAATATAAGGAATAAGTTCATTTTAGGACTTATTCCTAAATATACTATGGAAAGTAACAGATATTCTGATAATAATTAGCCTCAATCAGGACGCACAAATGGTGCTATATGTTAGCATTCATATTTGGATGATAATTAGGGAAGCCATTATTGGTCCAGCTTTTCAGGATGACATACTGCTGCCCGCGCGGCGTTCAACCCGCCCGGCGCCGACTACATCAGGAGCTTGCGCCGCGCGATTGGCCTGTCGGAGATGGACGCGTACCTTCGCGCAGAGTGGGAGGCGGCGGAGGCTGTCGACGCCGCACTCGCGGAGGCGATACTGGCGAGCGCGGTTCGGGGAGGAGATCAAAGGCAACACCTTCAGGCATGCGGATCCTCCTTATTTATTTCCTTGTTTGATTCGCTCTCTTTCCAAATATGTAGTACATACAGTTTTGGCAATTCAAGTCTGGTTTTCTTGCATGCAGATCCTCCCTGTTTATTTCCTTATTTGATTCGCTCTCCTTCCAAATATGTAGTACGTACAATGTGATCACAAGATTATTTATTATTAAGTGTTATATTCATACTTATTTTTTATTTAATTGATAAGCAGATGTACTGCCGTCGTAGCGTTAGCACTGGCACTATACTAGTTACTTGTTAAGGACATTATAATATAGCTATCAGTATGGTCTTTGACATGTATTAGCATATTTGTTGATTCCCAACTTAACTCGTATTCTTATTATAAAAATATTAATACATTCTAAAGTACCATGGTTTAATGATTTGTTTAGATGTGACTCATATTATATACATATTTAATTCTTTAACGCTGAAAATACGATAAAGAATAGTTTTCACGATAGCCCGTGTAGCTTTTTTTTTTGTTAAGACCTTCCCGAAAATCGGGATTTAAAATCTTGGTTAGCTCGCGCCTGAGATCAAATCCAGGAAATTCCAAAGCAGACGCTGAGTTGTGTTCTGAAGGATAGAGAGTAGATACTGCCCCTGAGCCTTGTTGCCTGCCTCACCCTTCATCTGTCGGAGATCATCCCGGCGGCCGCGCAGCACGGGCACAGCATCCTCCTCCCTGTCTCTCCATCTCCTTCTCGTCATCGTCGGCGTGTTTGATTTTTTTCTCTCTCTCTCCCTTTACCCGACTACTTCCTCTGCGAATTCTTCCTGCTCTTCTTCTCTGTCAGCGGCAGCGGATCTGAATTCCTCGGCGAGCAGAGGAGCGGAGGCGGCAGCGAGTCCGTCCGGGATGGTCGCCCGCCGCGCTCTGCGGCGGACGCGGACATGCGCAACCCCTCCACCTCCTCCGCCGCCGCAGCGTCGTCGTCGCCCTCGCACCTCTCCCCCGCCGACGGTTTCCTCTGCGGTAACAACCCCCGGCGAATCTTTCCCTCTTCTTGTTCTTGCTCCTCTGGGGAATCCCGTCGAGCACCTCGCTTACCCGCCTGATTTGGTTGTTTCTTGGGGTTGAGCAGTGAAGGACGGTGTGGACGACATGATCAAGTACGTCGCCAACGAGCCCTCCGTCGGGCTCTACTTCGTCCAGCAGCACGCCCATGCGTCCATGCCCCTCCTCCTAGACGTCAAGGTCCTACTATCGCCCCTTCTCCTTAATCTGCTCTCTGTTTAGTGCTAACAATGATGGTGCCTTGATTCATACCTTGTTGCGCATTGGGATTAAGATTTGCATTTGGTTTACCGGTTGCTGATTTGGATTACAGCATCACCTTCTGTAGTGTTTGATGGAAATCAAATGCATACACCGGATTTCTAGCAAACTGGCAATTAACTGGTTAGGGTACACCTATTTAGCAGTGTGTTAGACTGCTAGTTACAGTATGGAATTGACTGGATTTATGTCCCTACTGGCTACCGTGATAATACCATTGAATGGTTTCCCTACGGTAGTGTCCGATCTAATATAGTTCCTTTTTGTTGGATATCAGCCTAATTCCTATAGTTCGGGTACGCTAGCGTTACTTGGACATGGACATGGGAGTCAGAATCCAACTCGGATTTGGATGTCCGACTCGGCATTTTTTTTGGACACGAGAAATGCTACTCGGAATCGGACATGGGTGTCGGAATCTGACTTGGATTCGAGGCGTCTGATTCGGCAAATTTTTTTGGACACGGGTGTCCGAGTAACACTACTACACTCCAATCTTGAATCATGTGCTTAATGAACTAATATACATTTGTGGAGCAATAAAGTAATATGATGTAACTGCTGTATTCCTATTTGGCTATTTTTTCACAATTCATTTTTAACATGTAACATAGACTCTTTCACCTGAATGGACTTGTGAATGATGTTGTAAATCTCGTAGAATGCCTCATTTCAGAGTTTAACAGACCATTTTAGTTGGAGGGCAAGAGCCAGCCTCCAGTATGGTAACTTGTCCAGGTCCAATCAATACCAATTTCTGAATGGCTCTGGCAGTACCCGGTTGAAGTAAGCCAATTCAGCATTTAATTCTGATTTTGTTTATTTTCAGTCAAGAGTTGGCTTGGAATCCCCAGGTCCTATTGTTTGTAAATACTCAAAATTTGGGGGATAATTTGAATTTTGTATGCCTCAAACTTCATGCTCAACTGCAAAGAACCTTTCCATTTCCTTCTAGCACTGTTAAGTTTCAAAATGAGCTGATATTTGTTAATTTTATGAACTGTTTGATAACTTGATCTGTTTTTGTTAGTGGTTACCAGTTACCAAAAACCAAGCTGGGCTGTCTAATGATATTGTGCTGTTTAATTCTAACATGAACTTTTTTCCCTCATCAGGGGAAGGTTGCAGAAAAGATTCATGAGGTAACATTGCATACTGAAGACATAGAGGATTCTATTTGTGCTGTGAGGTCCATGGCTGAGTTTGGACTTCCAATTGCTGATGATATGATCAAGGACATAAATAAAACTCTACAGATAATGTCAAAGACCCAACCAAAAAGAGGGTACATCTTATACCTGTCTTGACAACATTCTTTTGTTTTCCTTGCATTGACTTAAAAAATCACACGGTTCTCTTTTGTCTGATGTGATGGTGTAGTCTCTTAGTACACTCAAGATTTTCCATTCATATTATTTGTATTCCTTCCATTGACTTAAAAAATCACACGGTTCTCTTTTGCCATTTTTCTTTATTCGTTTTGGAACAGTCATACTTGATATGTTATATTTGTAGCCTGAAGTTGATTAAGTTCCACTTTGGTTTTACTTGAGTTTTCTAGTAACATTCAAACTCAAATGTCGCTGTGTGGCTTCTGCTGTTCTGCACCAATAAAACACCAGCTTGACCAACCCTTTGTCCATTACTGTATCGTATTATTGCATTCAGGTTAATCCAGAACCCCAGTTGGGGGTTCCAATCAGGGAAAAGCTCCATATGGGATGATTTGGACACGACAAATGGAGGAAGCAGCCAGAACTATTTTTCTTCTATGTTCAACACTGCAAAGCAGAAGGCGTCCAATCTCAGATGGTCGCAACCTGATTTTACAACAAAAGATGATAGTAGCGAGAAGCTAGCGTCATCTGCGGGTCCAGAATCATTGCAAGCTAGTGGACAAGGTGGATCAACACCCTCAGATGCAGAGAGGGATGAGCTCCCCGTTTCAAGCCGGTTGTTAGAAAATACAGCTGCTAGGAATCAGAGCTTGTCTGCTACTGATATCTCCAACATGGTGGAGAGTTACAATAAGTTCAAAGAAGAACAAGAATTCAAACTGCAAGATTGGCTTAGAGCGTCTGAGGAAGCTGAAGATAGTAAAGAGTGAGATGGTTCTAACTGCTTCGGCTTTGTGCCTTTGTTAGAGCACATCGGAGGATGGGGGTGTACCTGACTTCATTTCCAACTCTTTACAAGGTATCTTCCTGTAAAGCACAGCTTGGAATCATGAAGAATACAGTTTCATAGGGCGAGGAAACGCTTCATCATGCCAGATTATCTTTTCCATTGTTTTATTGATTGATAAGGCAGAGATCATCAGTGTACTATAGAACGGTCTGAACAATAAGCATGTTCCTTTGCGACTATTGTGAAAATCCATATCCTTAAGCATGTTTCTTTATACTTACTAGCAATGTTTACCAAGGTGTTATTACCCAATGCCCATGTCTGAGTATGAACGGAATGAGATCTCTTGGGAGAGCATTGAAGCACTACTCAAAGTCTCGAGGGGGAATTGATTATATGCTCTATTTTACTCGGTGCAATTGATAAAATGCCCTATTTATCTCACTTACATGACCACATGTCAGTGAGACATCACAGGGCATTTTATCAATGATATATGTAAGTGAGGGTATTTTATCCATTAATATTCAGAGGAGCAGCTGTGATGTGTACGTCTACAACGAATCCTTGAGATCAAACACACTTGAAATAATATAGATTTCCAATGCAATTGCGTGATTAACTAATAACTATTGCAGGTAGGTAAGCTGCTGTAGACAAAGAAAGTTGCAACCTGAAACTACTCTGCTCGTGCCTATCCTACAGTCATGTTAGACTGGCTCTACTACTTGCTGTCCATCACCTTCTGCCTTAGCCTGTCTCTCCTCCTTTCTTCCTCGACCACGCCGCCGCGGCTCCCGCCCGGGCCACCGGCGCTCATGGTTATCGGTGCTCTTCCTCGGCCGGACAAACTTCGGCATTGAGCCGATCATCCGCGCAGTTCGGTTCTGGTACGGCTTAGTCTTCACCCTCACCTCCTCCCGTCCCGCCTGACCATCTTTGTCTACGACCGGCAAGGTCCTCCAACCGTACGTCGTGCCTCCGCCAGTACGCCGGTGCTCGCCAGCGTGCCGTGGCCGGACTCACCGCCGCGATCGCATGCCAAATGCGCGACGGCGAGGCGGGCAATGCGGTGGTCGTCTTCATCGAGGGCTCCTGCACCACGCTATGTTCCACGTACGTGCTCGTCAGCATGCGCTTCGGCGAGGGGCTTGACGACGGCGTCGTCGTGTCCGTCGAGGCGCGGCAGAGGTAGTTCTTGGCGTCGGCGATCTGTTTCCAGCGTTTACCCGGCAATCACCAAGCTCGTGTTCCGGTGCCGGTGGAAGCAGTTGCTGTGTCCCTCCGGCGCTGGCAGGAGGAGCTGTTCGTCCCTCTGATACGAGTACGCGTCGGTGAGCTTCACGCACTGCTGCGGAAAAAGTTATCACACGTGGTTCTAAAGAAGTCAGAAGATTTAAACATATGTCAGTGATAAAAACAGTGTATTACAGACGGTTCTCGAACTGTCTGTGAAACTCACAGCACAGACGGTTCCTTATATGTAACCTTCTGTGATATTATTTTTTACTGCTCAATATTTTTCTGTTTATTAGCTAGCCTCAAAAAATGTTAACCATGCCTTCTGAAACAAGCATATTACACATGTTATATCACAAACAGATTACATAGATTATATCGTAAGCAGATTACACACATCACAAACTGATTATATCATATATTACACAATCATTTTAGAAATCAACTCAAATATTATATTAACCAATAGATTAGAAGCTGATTATATTATAAATTACACAAATATTTCATAAATCAACTCAAATATTATATTAATCAATGGAATACGCAATTACAATTCATAAATTCACACAAGTTTCACAAATTAACCAATTCTAGGTCCTTCGTAATCTACTTGGATTTCCCCTTGTCTCCCTTTTTACTTTTGATTGTCTTCACAAGAAAGGAGTGTGCACGAAGTGTTGTATCGGCCTGCACTGATGCTCTGGGTATGATAGCCGATTTGGTAGGTCGCTCCGGTGCAGCTGGTGGCTCCGATGGCGCTGGTAACTCCGTCGCAGTAGGTGGATCATGTTCTGTACGTATGTTGCTCCGGTGCTGGAGGACGGTCGTTGATGAAGATGTCCCTCTTGCGCCACTGATGAATATGTTAACGACATCCCTTAATGTCACGATCTCGTCGTTTGGGGGCAACTCCAACAGGATGGGCTTGAAAAATTTATGTACGTAGTCCATAGTAACCTTCACGTAACCCAGCTCTACTGGACGATCGTGAACAATCATTCCTTCACTGGTTGGATACCTGCCAACAATACAACCAGGTCCACATGAAGGAAAAAGACCAAGGGATCAATTTTGAGCCATGTTAGTACTATAAGAAAAATATTATGCCTCCAATCGGATTATTCCACGATGCACAGTCTAGACCCATAGGGTAATCTATGAGGTATGAAGCTAGGAATTACCATATTAATCAGAGAAGAAAAAATGCCGCCGCGGGAGAGGGGGTCGCCGAGGGGAGGAGGTCACCGCGGGGGAGGAGGAGGTCGTCGAGGGGGAGGTCACCGCGGAGGAGATAGCGCATGCAGGAGGCTAGGGTTTGGAGAGATAGTGTGCACGGTTATATTTATAGTGATATTATCACAGACGGTTCTATAATAGAATCGTCTATGATGTAAACTGATCACAGACGGTTCTAGAATAGAACCATTTGTGATGTCTCTGATCACAGACTCAAAATGTATCATTTTGAATTACACTGATAATTTGCTCTTAATATTTTTAATAGAATTTCAAGTTGATTTTATACCAAAATCATAAAGGTTAGTATGTTAGTAATTGATCACAATCAATATATAGATATGCACTGTAGGTTTTGTAAAGTTCATCACAATCATCCATTTGCTTATAAATTCAGTATTTTATACATAACAAATAAACATGACGACACCCTCCTCATAACTCCACTTGCTTATTCTTTTGTATATAAATTAGTCATTCACGATGATCGATGCGTGTGTAGCTTGCTTCATCAGGTTGTTCTTTCTGGACCGTGATGGCTTTCCCGATAGGAGGCTACTTATTAAATTGATTGTACTCTTCCTCATCTACTACATTCTCAACTTCGATAATCCTCCTTTCTTGTTGGACGGGTCAGTCACATAGAAGCCTTGAACAACTTAGTTAACGAGTACGAACGGTTCATCTTGATATCCAACACGTTCGAGGTCCACAGTAGTGACGCTGTACTTGTCAACCCTCACCTGCTGAAGTGGATCCAACAACACCGAAATAAGGGGATCTTGAATAGTATGTAGTCGAGCTTCTAAATCTCCTTTATGAACCTATAGTAGGATCTTCTCATCGACCTAGCGGTATTGAACGCATCAATGAGGACATCGTTATTCTGATTTATGCTCCTCATATTCTTATCTCTAGTGTAAAATATGTACTTGTTTAAGTTGTATCCTTTCCATTTGACAACTATAAATGTTGGCCCTTTTGCCAATCATGTTAGTGTATTGTGATCATCTGACGAGCTCTCAGTGATGGGTCGCTTCTTCAACCATATGTTGAACTGAAGGTTGTGTTGTCTCGTGATCCAAGACTCCTACCGCGCTGTATTCTCTTGTCATAGCCAATGCTTGTACTCTTCGATATACAGGGACACTACAGCCATGTGTTACAAAACCGTAAAATGGGCTTGAGCGTAGGCAACCGGATCAAGTGTGATTGCTTTTCTTTCGATGGTCCCGATACCCTCGAGCCTCCCCTTATAATGAGATCGAGGCACACCTATCGGTTCGACCTGAGTCATGTAATCGACGCAGAACTCGACGACCTCTTTGGTTGCATAACCTTTAACAATACTACCCTTCGATCGAAATCGATTCCGGATGTAGGACTTGAGAATTCCCATGTATCTCTCAAACGAGTACATGCTACGTAGGAACACAGGCCCGCACACATTTATCTCCCTCACAAGGTGAACAATAAGATAGACCATGATATCGAAAAACAACAGAGGGAAATGCATCTCAAGATTACACGGAGTCATGACCACCTCGCCCTGTAAAGCATCTAGTCCTTCAAGATCGATAACCTTCTGACCAATTGTGTTAAAGAAATAGCACAACCTCATGATTGTCTCTCGGACCTTGATTCGCAAAATACTTCTAATTACGACAGGGAGCATCTATGTCATCAGCACATGGCAATCAGGAGACTTTCTGCCAGTTAATTTTAAATCTTGGATCGAAACAAGTCTTTTCATGTTGGAGGAGTAACCAGACGAAACTTTCACACCATACAAGTACTGATACAGTTCAGTTCCCTCGGTCTTGGACAGAGTGTAACAAATAGGTTCGCAGTACGTTCGGCCTTTCTCGACCTCTTTCGGTGCTAACTCAGGTCTGATGCCTATATCGACCAAGTCAAGTTGTGCGTTGATACTATTATTTGTTTTGCTCTTAATGTTCAGTAAGAGACCAATCAAGCTATCACATACATTCTTCTCTATGTACATGATGTCAATGTAGTGGCGAACTTCTAGATGCTCTCAATAAGGTAGGTCCCAAAATATTGATCTCTTCTTTCATATACTCCTCTCATGGGTCCTTGATTTATGTCCATTTCCATATGCAACATTCAAATCCTTAACCATATCATAAACAGCTCTCCCGCTTAAGGGCCTTGGAGCTAAACCGTCATTGTTACTTCCGTCGAATTGTTTCTTCATTTTACGTATGGGTGATTCCTTCGAAGGAACCTACGGTGATGCATGTACACGATTTTGCATGAGTGATTCAGCCACACACTCTCGGTATCATCTAAGCAGTGAGTATAAGCTTTTACTTCTTTTGTACTCTAGCCTGACAGGTTAGCAAGGACAGGATAATCATTTATGGTACAGAACAACAAGTAGTGTAAATTGAAATTCTCTCGTTTGTATGTATCTCATACCTTTACCCCACGAACCATAGTGTTTTTAGATCTTCCACCAATGGTGCTAGGTACACATCAATGTCGCTCCCAAGTTGTCTCAGCCCTTGGATAAGTATGGATAGCAATATGTACTTCCACTTTATAGACAACCAAGAAGGAAGGTTGTAGATACAGAGATTCATGAGCCAAGTGCTATGTCGGCTGCTCATGTTACTAAAAGGATTCATTCTGTCTTTACTCAATCCAACCTTATATTCCTCAGTTCCGCATTGAATTCCGCAAACCTCCAATCGATGTTTCTTCACTGGGAAAAATCAGTCGGGTGTCTCAGCATTTCGTCATTCTTATGTCCCTCAAAGTAACAATGCAACAGTTTTGCCTCCCTTGGTTTGGCAAATAAACGCTTTGACCTGAGAATTACAGGCAGATATCATGCCACCTTAGTTGGAGGTCCTTTCTTCACCTCGATGCTTTTTCCGTCGTCATCTAGTTGATTCTTGCGCTTGTACTGGGATGCGTTGAACATCGGACATATATGCAAATCTGCATTCTCTTTGCGGTAGAGGATATAATCATTCGGATATGCATGTATTCTTTCTACTTCCATTCCCAAGGGACAAAGAACCTTCTTAGATTTGTAGGTGGTTGTCGGCAACTCGTTTCCCTCCGAAAGCATGTCTGCTAATAAACCTAACAAAGCCGTGAACTCTTGTCAGACCAACCGTTGCTTGCCTTCAATTTTAGCAGTTCAAGCATAGACGGCAACCTTGTGTATTTTGACTTGCAGCCTAGGAACAAAGGTTTCTTCGAGTAGTCCATTAAGCCCTGAAATTTACCATACTCTCTCTCATCAAGGTTTCCTTCTGTATCGCGTAGCATCTGATGCAGATTGTCATCGTGTGATGTTAGTACTGCCTGCTTCCTGTATAATTTTCTCTTCACCGTGACTTTTTCAACATGTATACCCATTTTGAAACCTCTTAGAATCAAGTGTGCTTCGATCTGCACTGAGTTTTCAAACATCCTCAGATTCTCACAGTCAATGCACGGACAAGACATAAATTACACTCCCTTATTCAACATATCCTTCTCTGTAGCTCTTCTAAAAGTAGAGACGCCATTAATGTAGTCGGCATTCGCACGTTCGAAGCGTACATCCAGTTTCGATCCATCTATACTGCGTATATAACAATATTAGTGTTAAATATTGGAATACACTAGAAGTGCACATGTATACATTCTTAAATTGGAGCACAAATTAACTACCTAAACTCTACCCTAAATCATAGTCATGCTAGACTTGTTTGGTTTGCTTCCGATGGTTACTAATGCTTGTCTTACCAAATTTTAATAGTGTTGACCAAATTTGGTAAGCATTTAATTTGCTACCAAATTTTTGTAAGATTCTCTTCTTCCTTAGTTCTCTAGTTCATTTTCTTGCCAATCTTTGGCCAAAACATTAGTAGCCATTTTAGTGACCAAATTTAATTTCGTAATGGCAAATATTGGTAAGTTCAGTAAGGCAAATTTGTTATCAAACCAAACAGACCCACAAGCTAGCTAGATCTAAACCAAGCATTTTTAATTCTCCCTTTACCAAAATAGCTACATCTTGATTATAATGCAATTATAACCAATTACTACCTTAGATTACAAAGAACAACTGGATCTACAAGCTAGATATAAACCCCTCATCAATTCTATGTTTACTGAGCAAGATCTCTAATATGATACAATTATAACCAATTAGTAAACTTAGATCAGTAAAAACAAATAGATCTACAACCACCCTTCCAAATCAATGATCTCTTTTCACTAGATCGCTTCAAAACTATGGCCACCTCAAAAGTTCTCTCGAAACCCTAAAAACACTAAGTGGGCCTAGCTCTGTATTACATATATATTCTCAGGTAACATCCTCACAGAGGGTTTTTGGCTAAAATCGTCTGTGATGTCACCCAGATCATCACTGACGATTTTGTCCAAAAAAAACCACCAGTAATGACATCACAGACGGTTTTTCTCAGTGATGAGGGGTCTAATATAACCTTTGTAGTAGTGACGGTGGGCGACACTGCGCTGGATGGGACGATATGACCTGAGGCCAAGCGGTTCCTCCCCGGCGGCGAGGACGCGGATGTGGACCTCATCGGCAGCAAGGAGATCAAGATGATGCCGTTAGGCTCCGGCCGGAGGGCCTACCCCGTGCCCGCGTGGCGTTGTCCAATACATATGACTCCAGACGTGCTTAATAGCTAAGATAGTTCTGTGTTTGATGTGGATTCTAGAACTAGTTTATATGATGTTCCTTTTTTCAGTAAATGTTCATCAAAAGTTAGAAAAAAGTATTTCAAGAGTATGAATCAGATGATTCTTAATTTCCAGTGTTATACTACAGGACCTGGCCTCTGGTGAGTACTCAGCAAAAAAAAAAGGCGTACATAATCCGATTCATAGTTTCCATTCCGATCCAAGCTACAGTATGATACGGAAGGCTATTGCGGACTGCAATGCAAGTTCTTCGCTTGGCTCTTTGCCCAGGAAAGGATTCTTATGGTAGATAGACTTGCAGCTAGGGGGTGGCCGCATAGTGAACGCTGTGTTCTATGTGGATCGGAAGCTGAATCGACAGGTCATCTGCTTTTGCTATGCTCTTTCGCGAGGCAGGTGTGGGCGCATGTCTTCCGTTATATGGCCATAACACACACGCCTCTAGACGCTTCCTCCGTAAGCCTAGGTTTTACTGTTTGGTGGACCAATGTCCGTTCTTCCGTGCCAACACAGCGCAGGAGGGAGGTGGACGGTATCATCCTGTTCTCTATGTGGAATCTCTGGAAGGAAAGAAATGACAGGATTTCCATGAACACCTACCATACGGTCGATCTGGTGGTCAGTACCATCGTTCAAGATGTGCACAATCGAAAAGATGCTTTTGCCGCTACATGATGATTCTGTGGGGCGCGCTGCATTGGAACCTGCGATTTTGAGTCCCCTTTTCTTGTGTCTCTGAGCTATTGTCCTTATAAGCGTGCCTAGATCCTTTCGGAAATCTTTACTATTTTTCAAACTACGTGTGTAACTATTCTTTTTTTAAATATATTGGTAGAGCTCTTACACTTATTTCAAAAAAACTACAGGACCCGACATGCAATGAAGACTTACATGTAAGCTATCTGTAGACATTGCAGATATTTACAGGGCTGCATGAGTTTAACAAAATGGCACAAAAAGACATGCATGCATGTTAAGCACTGCACAAGGCACAGAAGAAAACACTACGTGCTGATGGAGTTGTTAAAAATGGTGAAATGAACTGGCATACTTCCAAGTTTTTAGAGAATTCCAAAGGACACAATAGACTGGATATTTTGTTACGAAGTTCCTATAACAAATAAATTAGCCAATCTTCATAGCAAAGCAAAAAAGTATATAGAGTTTAGATATCTAGTAAGAGAATTCTAGAGTAGATATATTTGTAGAGTGCTTGCTTGGATGGTTGCCACTTGCACCAATACAGCGGTCATGTATGACTATAAATAGGGTGACAAGCCTCCTACTTGTGTGGGTCATGAGTAATCATGCATAGAGCCACATGGGTGTATGAGTGAGTCTTATAGGCATGGCCATAAGCCCATAAGTGAAGAGTAGAGTTATCCTTTCTTATGTATAAATGTCGAGCACAAATTACCAAACCAAACCAAACTAATTATGTGTATTAGCACCATCACATTCTCTAATATTGCCAAAAAAAATTACATCCTTCATTCCTAACCAAAAAAGAGCCACCAGGCCAAGTAATTGCAACAAATGAGAGCTACTCCAACAAAATCGCAACGGAGCTTAGCAAGAGTTCAGTTCTCTCGAGGTGTATTAGCAACCAACACTTTTGTAGCATACCAAAACAAACTAGAAAGATTATCAAAAGAAAAGATAGAAAAAAATGTAGAAATCATGTGCATTCGCACAAGAGTCATCGTATTTTCAGCTTCACCTTCACCTTCACTCATGGTATTTTCAGAAAAGAAAAAAAACTCTATCTATCCCTCCTCTTCTTCGGATGTCAAGTTACTTCACTTAATTGCTTCACTTTTGGCAGATCAATCATGCCACTCTTTGTGGTCATCAGCAACAGTCCCCTACAGGCCCACCTAGCGTGCCCTCTGCCAAGGTTTGAAATTTTGTTCTCAGTTCACATCTCGGAGGCAGTTGAAATCTGAAATTTTGACGAAATCTTGAAATTTCAAACAAAATATGATCAAAATTCAAAAAACAAATTTGAAATCTAGAATTTTTGAACCGAAATTCGCCCAAAATTATCAAAATTTCAACTGAGTGAAATATGGTCGAAACAATGTTAACAATTTTTGAATTTTTTTTGTTATGGTACTAACATATGACTAATGTTCCCATAAAAAATCAGATTATGATCAAGCCTGAGGAATTTTTAAAACTTCTGACAGTGCTACTACCCTGATAAAAGGCTGACAGGCAAATTTCAACCAAATGAAAAATAGTGCAATCCATGTTATAAAATTTTGAATTTTTTTTTGATGGTTCTGACGCATCAATAATGTTCCCATAAAATTTTTAGATGATTATTAAGTCTGAATAATTTTCAAAAATTAGGACAGTGCTACTAAAGGCTGATCGACAAATTTCAACTCAATGAAAAATGGTACAAACAGTGTTAGAAAATTTTGAATTTTTTTTGGATGGTCCTGGTGCATCATAAATGTTTTCATAAAATTTTAAAATGATGATCAAGCATGAGCAATTTTCAAAAATTCTGACAGTTATACTATCGTGATAAATGCCTCATGATCAATACATAGATTTGCTTGAGTAATCAAAAAAGGTTTAGAATTTTTAAAACTTTTACAAAAGGGTTCTAAGGAAATTATTAAGCTCCCATAAAAATTTTGGATCATCATCATAATCCAGTGAATTTATAAAATTCTTACAATGGTACTATACCATTTATGTTCCTTCTGTTTTTTCTTTTTGAAAGATAACAAATGAAGTTCAATGCTACCATATATTTGATTGAGCAAAAAAAAGTTTAAATTTTTAAAAATGTTATAGAAGGTTTATGAGGCAATTATTAAGCTCTCATAAAAATTTTGGATCATGATCACGCATGACCAAATTTATATAACTCTGACAAGGTTACTATCTTAGTTTTGTTCATTCGGTTTTTGATTTTTTAAAGATAAAAAATGAATTTAAATTCTTTTGAAAAACATTTTGTATGATCCTAGACTACTAAATATGATACCATAAATTTTTCAGTGCATGTTAAATCATGTAAAATTTTATAAAAATATGACAATGTTTTTACCAAAATTATAAAACATCTCAAAAATTCAATTTTTCAATTAATTTTCATGGAAGTTGATATTCTTAAGGTTATTGGGCCAAATCAGGTAAAAAAGTCAAATTTTGTTCAAAAACCAGACCGAAATGCCGAAATTGCTGCAATAATTTTTTTATTCAGCCGGGATTTTACAACTCGTCCCCAGCCGAAATCAAAGATCTCGGTGAGAAATTCCAAAGTTTCACCGGGATTTCTAACTGTGCCCTCGGCTGCACCCTCGCTGCGGGTGTCCTCAACCCTGCGTGCGTCTGCATCTTCGCACCCGCGCGAAGCTGGGTGCTCGACGTTTTTGTGAAGGCGCTGGCTCCTCCTCCGATGTTACTGTCATTAGGCTTAACAAAATCGACGAAAATCGACCCTATCGAGCCAATTCGAAATCCTAAACTGATTAAATTAAAAAAGTTTGAAAAATTCAAAAAAAATTATGCCATGTAAACCGGTCGAAAATCGGTAAAAATCGAGCGATTTTCGATGAAAATTGCTCAAAAAATCAAAGTTTAATTCGCCAATCGATTTCGATTTTTTTAAAAAATCAAACCGTTTGATTTTGAAACCTTTCGCTTTTTGGCGATTTTCGTGATAAATTGGTGCCACCATATATGCAATTTTTAACCTCGATTCAGTTTGGTAAACCCTGTCCTTCATCATGTTCTGTCTCCTGCGTGCATGTGCTTCGGCGGCAGCCTCTGAAGAATTTTGATGTACTTATGTTCAGCTAGTATTAGCCTTAGGGTTCACGTTATCGACGAAAATTGGTCGATTTTCGCGATTTTACCCTTATCACTACTGGCCGGTTTCTAAAACCGCTCGATAAACCGGTCAATTAAAAAAAATCGGAAATTTTTTTGTTTCGTAAACCGGTCGACAATCGGTGAAAATCGAGCGATTATCGACAAAAATCGCTAAAAAAATCGACCGCGAGAAGAACACAATCGGTCTGTCAATTATCGGTGGAACTCGAATTTTTTTGAATTTTTTTCCAAAAAGTTTGATTTCGAAACTATTCGATTTTTGACCGAACAAAAATCGGTACCGAGCCAGCGCGAGGGCGATTTTCCAGATCAAAACGATAATGTAAACCCTGACCAGCCTGTTCCAAGAAGTCCAGAACCACATATTCCTGTAAAACACACATTGTTACCAACTTAGCTACAATTAGTCACACAGACAAGACAATATGTTTTCTGAAATTTTCTTGCCGTTGGTAGCTAAAGCTAAAGTTTGAGATAACTCAATATCTCAACTTACTATATCTTTTAATTTTATCTAAATAGTTTGTTAGTCTAAGTCTTCAACAACTCGGACTCTTTTTGGTTATTTAAGTCATATCTCTATACATGTAATCTTCGAACTATTTAGTGAATTGTTTCTCATAATTTTTTCCGCAAAAGTTTTTCTACCTTAAATCATGACTCTAGTTATTTTGCTGTCTTCCTTCGTGCCGGGCGCCGGCCCATCTGCCTCTTCGGCCGCACGCGTCGGCTCGCGACTGCGGCCCGCGCCGGCCTGGCCTCAGCCTTCCGCACCGCTAGCGCCCCGGCCTTCGGCCACCGCGACCACTGCTCGCCCGCTCGCCTCCTGGTCGCCCCCGAGACCATCACCGAGAGTCACCGTGAAGAGCTCTGTCTCCCAACCGGACTTCAATTTTTCGTACTAGGAAGTTTTTGACTCAGCGAACTCCAACCGAATCTCCAAAACACATTTAAATGCGATTCAGCTCTAGCTCTTTGCTCCAGCTTCCGGCTTCCCGATTAAGGCTAGCTCCAGCTTCTTCAAGCTTTCAACTCCGGCTTTCGATTTTTGCTATTTACCCTGGCGACTGTTCTAGTGCCAAAGAGTGAAATTTCTTTGCAATGCCAAAAAGGTGGTAAATTTAGGCTATTGACTTTTATGTCTATTATTGGCGGATTTCATTGTTGCAAATTAAGGCTTTTATGCATATTATTGGTGGATTTCATTGCAATTCACGCGGATTTATCATTGGCGATTTATTTGAGGTTTCATCGTCGGTTTCTTTGACGATTTATCATCTACTTTGGAAAAAAAATCTCAGTTGAGAAGAGAAACTAAAGTTGGAGTTTCATCACAGTAAATTTGGTGTTTCATCACCGTTATTTTTGTGCTTATTCGTCGTTTGAATACGTTGCAATTTGGATCGCTTGCGTGACCATTATGGAGGTTTTAGCAACATTGATTTGAAATTTAACGACATCCTGATGGTAGAATTATACTCTTCGGAGTTTTACTAGTAAATGTTTTGCTCCAATGTCAGTTTGAGATAAAGGTTTAAAGTGCAAGAAGTAGTTTGTTTCTGTGTAGATACTATAATGTTGTTTAGTTGTTATTGCTCGATATGAGGGGTCTACTGCAATTTATACTCTATTAACGGTATGATAATTTTTTTCTTCATAGTGACATTTTTACAAGAGTAGTTTCAACCATATTATAGATTTTCAGTAGGCAGTTTGCCGAATTTTATGTTTCAAGTGGAACATATCAAAAATCCATGTTATGTGTTTTTCGCTATCTATCCAACACCACAGATGATGTCTTGGCTTATGTCGTTTGATGATTGAGCGTTTGTTTCAGAGGTCAGTTGCACAGACTCAGACTTTACTAGAGTTATGAATTCTTGAAGACCCAGATTTCTTCGTCTGCTTTATTGACTATTCCGATCTTTCTCTCGACCTACTGGTGGTTTGCTCAATCTTACTTCATAAGAAGTATTTGGATAAAATTGTTCTAGTCTTTATCTTTTGCACTACAAGTATTTGGATTGACTGTTTCAGTCTTCCTTGTTTATTAGTCCTTTGGACTTTTAACGCACTTGATATTCATGGTGCTTTATTACCGTTTGAGGTTTTCCGGAAATAATTTCGTTATGGATTTTGGGTTAAGGGGGTGTTTGTTAGAGATAACTCAATATCTCAATTTACCATATCTTTTGATTTTATCCAAATAGATTGTTAGTTCAAGTCTTCAACAACTCAAGTTCATTTTGGCTATTTAAGCCACACTCTTGTATATGTAATCCTTGAACCATTGTAGTGAATTGTTTCCCATGGTTTTTCTCGTAAGGATTTTTCCACAATAAATCATGTCTCCAGCTATTTTACTATGCTTCACATCCTAACAGCTTAATTGCAACATAAGGCTCAGTTCTAGCTATAGCACCCAGTGGCGTTGCCATCATATATACCCAAATCTGACTGTATCTTCCAGTGGCAATTGCCGGACCAATTGTACGTGCTGGATTCATCGATGTTCCTGTTGATGGTCTGCTCATAACATTAACAAACAAAATTATATATATTTTTCTCTGATTGAAATGAATAAATTAAGACTTTGGTGACGGAAGAAAGCCG